>JAULAV010004225.1:0-25008 GCA_030789695.1 Scilla litardierei | reverse complement strand
AATCTTGAATTGTAGAGGAGTACCTGGTCACCGACACCATGGCTAACCACCATGATGTTCTTGTCATGTTAAGCTTTGGTCCTTTCTTTATATATCTTTGCATTCTCATAAGCGTGTCACCGAATCTCGTCAAGCTCGTTGGTGTGCAAGGCTCATCTCGTGGCAGCACTCTTGTAGTCAAAGTTCATTTTCTTTACTGCCTAGTATGCTCTGTGTTCCAATTCTATCGAAAGGTGGCAAGCTTTTCCATATACTAGTCTGTATAGGGGTATTCCGATGGGAGTTTTGAATGCGGTGCGATATGCCCAATGAGCGTCGCTCAGCTTGTGGGACCAATCTTTCCTCGAGGCGCTCAATGTCTTCTCCAGGATGCCCTTGATTTCCATGTTGGAAACTTCCACTTGGCCACTTGTTTGAGGATGATAAGCAATGGCGACTTTGTGATAAACTCCATATTTCTTGAGCATCGTCTCGAACTTCTTCTCGATGAAATGGCTCCCTCCATCGCTAATGATTGTCATGGGGACCCCAAAATGAGGAAAGATTGTATTCTTGAAGAATTTGGCTACTACCCTTGCGTCGTTCGTCGGAGTGGCTATGGCCTCCACCCACTTCGAGACGTAGTCGACGGCAACCAAGATGTACATATTGCTGTTACTTGACGGAAAAGGTCACATAAAGTCGACACCCAAATAGTCAAATAGTTCTATCTCCAAGATGCCCTGCATGGGTGTTTCATTCATTTTCATGATGTTTTCCGTTCTTTGGCACCAATCACATTTTCTGATGTATTCGTTTGCATCTCTAAATATGGTGGGCCAATAGAAACCACTTTGGAGGATTTTTGCTGTGGTTTTGGTGCCTGCTTCGTGTCCCCGCATGGTTGATCGTGGCAGTGTGATATGATGGAAATCACTTCTTCTTTTGGGATATACCGTCTGTTGATACCATCGGCACATGTTCTGAATAGGTATGTGTCATCCCAAAAGTAACTCATGGCGTCATGTAAGAACTTCCTCCTTGAGTAGGTCGCCAACCCTTACGGGATTATGCCGCTTACTAAGTAGTTCACTATATCTACGTACCAAGAGGCTTCAGAGGAGTTTGTCGCAAATAACTGCTCGCCCGTGAAGGAGTCATCGATAGGTAAACTGTCATCCCCATGCTTTTGGATTAACCGTGAAAGGTGGTCTGCCACTACATTCTCCACTCCTTTCTTGTCCTTGATTTCTATATCAAACTCTTGTTGGAGGGGGATCCACCGTATCAAGCGCGATTTTGCATCCTTCTTGCTCAATATGTATTTCAGTGCTGCGTGGTCCATATGTACTTCTCGATAGAATAAACCACGGCTAGCAGTTCCTTCTCCGTAGTGGCGTAGTTCTTTTGAGCATCATCCAGAGTCTTACTAGCGTACTATATCGCATGAAGCTTTCCCTCTTTTCTTTGGCCAAGGACGACTCCCACTGCTTGGTCACTAGCGTTGCACATCGGCTCAAATCGTAAGTTTCAATCCGACGGTTGTATGATTGGGGCTGAGATGAGATCTTCCTTTAACCTATTAAAAGCTAGCAAGCAGGCATCAGTAAACACAAAAAGAGTGTCCTTGGCAAGGAGCTCTGTGAGAGGGCGGGCAATGTTAGAAAAATCCTTTATGAATCGGCGGTAAAAACCCGCATGCCCTAGGAAACCACGGATACCCTTAAGGTTAGTGGGAGGTGGTAGACTCTTGATGACTTCGACCTTGGCGTTATCAACCTCGATTACCTTAGCGGTGATGACATGGCCAAGCACCACCCCTTCTGTCGCCATGAAATGGCATTTTTTCCAATTTAGGGTCAGGTTATTGTCATGGCACTGTTCTAAAACTTTAGACAAATTAGCTAGACAATCATCAAACCCGGTGCCATAGACAACGAAATCGTCTATAAAGACTTCCATTATGTTTTCGATGAAATCCGAGAAAATAGATGTCTTGCACCTTTGAAATGTAGCAGATGCATTACATAGCCCGAACGGCATTCTTCGGTAAGCAAATGTGCCATATGGACATATGAACGTTGTCTTTTCTTGGTATTCCCGATGCAATGGAATTTGGAAGAACCCGGAGTACCCATCAAGGTAACAAAAGTATTTATGTTTGGCTAGACGCTCAAGCATTTGGCCAATAAAGGGTAGGGGATAATGGTCCTTTCTGATGGCTTTATTGAGTTTTCTATAGTCGATACACATACGCCAACCAGTGACAGTTCTAGTGGATATTAATTTATCTTTATCGTTTTTAACAACGGTCATGCCCCCTTTCTTGGGGACTACCTGCACAGGGCTAACCCATTTACTGTCAGAAATGTGATAGATAATGTCAGCATCTAGCAACTTCAAAACCTCCTTCTTTACGACCTCCTTCATGTTGGGATTTAGTCACCTTTGGGGCTCAATAGAAGTGGCTTCCTTATCCTCAAGGTGGATCCTATGGGTGCATATGGTTTCACTGATGCCCTTTAGGTCAGCAATGCTATACCCTATTACCTTTCTATGGGATCTAAGTATTTTTATGAGGCTTTCTAATTACGTCTCGGCGAGGGATGCATTGACGATGACGGAGTATGTGGAATTCTCTCCCAAAAAAGCATAATTCAAATTAGCAGAAAGAGGTTTTAGTTCCACTTAAGGGGGGTGTCGCACCCCCATCATCGCTTACCTGTGGGAAGGATGCGCCCTCGATGGCTGATTCAAAAGCTGGAAACCCTTCATTGGCAGACTTATAGGATGAGCAAGGAGACGATGGTAAGTCGTGGCTGGCGTCTGTGGGTTCTGCTTCCATAGGATTTGTTCTGTAGCGCACCTGTCGAAAGAGGTAAAGCACTCAAGTATGCATTCACTATCAAGTGTAGAATTGGGAGGACTTCCCTGGTCAGTGTTGCTCTGGAACGGTCCGGGATCCATGTATCCCTTGCAGGCGTGTTCTTCACAAGTCACAGTCTGTGGGATGTTATCATTGTAGATGCGTAGGGTGTCTCCTTCGTATCGCACATAGACTCCATCAGCGATGGGGACGCCGTCCAGGGTATCTGCATTGTGGAATGCGTTTGCGATAAAGACTGAGAGTTCTTGTATAACCGGGTCGTCTGTAGGGAACTCCACTGGACCATGGGCCCATACATCAGCCACTACACTTTCCATTATACTCAATAGCTGGGAATCGTTCAATGGCTCCAACTGACGGGTATCTCTCCAACTTGCGTCAACAGGCAGGGCTTCAATAGTCTGGAGGAACATCACGTCTCCTTCGAAGCTTATGTGAATGTCGCCATTAATGGTACCTGCATCAGAAACCTTGTTCGTTATATGATCCATGACCATTTGCTGATTAACATTACTGCCACATAGGTTCCTGATCCGATAAACCGAACTGCGTCGATCAATTCTCTAGCCGCACATTCGATCATGGCTTCATTCATGTGCGAGTCTTGGAGACCATGTAGATGATACGAAGAAAAGCTAATCTCATCCGAGTCACTGTCAGATTCACTGGTCTATTGTACTTGCATCACCATCTCCATCATGTTTGATTTCTTAAGTATGATCACCAATTGGGGGGAGATGTTAGTCGTGAGATAGAAATAAAAGAGAATAAAAACGGGTGGAAAGATAAGGAATGGTGAGGTTCGCTAGCAAACTCTTCAAAATAAAATAAACTGATATACACCGTAACCGTCTCCAGCAACGACGTCAAAAACTTGACGCACCCCGAACTTACACCTAAATTCCACCTAGAGGTGTCACAATCGCTAGGCGTAGTATGGTTCCTAGGTGTCAGCTCTGGGCTCAATCCGCAAGCGGACGGTGTCAAATTATAGTATAAAAGATAATCGAATCCCACAAGAACGGTGACAATGTATTGGGGTCTCAGACTATTTTTAGATCTCAGAGTGAGATAGCAGTCGATTGGGAAAGATTGGTTGTGATGGTGTTGTTGGTTCGATAATATATGAAGCTAGGGCTTTAAGGATCATCGCTAAGGCCACCGGAGGTTGAAGTTAGAATGGGATCTTCACGTTGCATGGTGTTTAAAGGGTTGATCTCTCAGCTCGTACCACTCTCGTGGGGTAGAGCTTCGAGGTATTTTGGTGGCTCTCATTGACGCAATTCTGGTAGTTGTCAATGTAGCGATATAGTTCGTCGGTGGATCCCCTCAAGGCACAAGCTGGGCATGGTCACGAGCCGTGGTTGGATCCACTAATTCCTTATTTAAATCCCAAAGATACTCCTTAAGCTCATCAATTCCACCGACCGTGGACATGATCTCAGTACGAGTTCTCCTAGGGATCTGGATGGATCGACCGAAACACTCCCATTTATTCCCAAAACAACCTAGAGATCCGGGTCTACATCTCTTTTCTAGAGTCTTAGGGCTAACCCATCAACCCTATGGGAGACTACTCACACATAAACATTACGACGAATAAAAATACGTTTTTTATCAAAAAAAAACATTGTAGCAAATGAATCGAGCGAGAAATAAGTATTTTACGTACCGTGGACATGATCTCGGTCGAGTAGCGCCTGTTCGGTCGAGTAGCGCCTGTTCGGTCGAGCAGGCGCATTGACCTCTTCTGGCTGGGGCAAAGGGATCGGGGCTGCTCGGTCGAGTAGCCCGCTTGCTCGGTCGAGTCTGTCAGTAGATCGGCCTCCTTCAAAAAGGTCACCCTGCTTACTCGGCCCGAGTAGGACTTGCTCAACAGAGCAGGTTGCTGGCTCGGTCGAGTAGGTCATGCTCGGTCGAGTAGGATGTTTAGTGAGATGGAGCTCGAAAGTATCTCGACTCGGGCCGAGTCACCAAGCTGCTCGGTCGAGTCAGATGTGTGTTCTGCTGCTTTGTGTGTCAGCTCGACTGAGCAGCTTATGTTGCTCGGTCGAGTTGCCTGGAAAGAATTCAGAGCAGCTTTTTCCTCTTGCTAGATTCTCCTCCACTCCTCACATAAGCTTTCGAACCTCGACGAACTCCTGTAGAGCCTCGCCAATGGACTCACTGGCATGCTGGATGTGTCCATATCCAAAAGTGGCTCCGAATTGCTCCAAAATCCCTGAAAATCCACAAAACTCTACGAAACTCGAAAATGGCATTAGAATTGATGTATCGTAGGAAAATGCAGGATTTGGATGTAGATATGACGTGAAATGTAATGGAATGATGCTATGAAAAGATAAAAAATATAGACACATCAGTAAGTCTCCTTCCTATTGGTTCGGCTTTTTTCATTGTCTCTCGGTCGTTTCCTTACCTCCGTTTTGTCAAGCAGGTTTGTCCAATGTTCTTCCCCGCACCCCCTGCTGGCTTCCCTCCCAGAACCCAGCCCAAAAAGGAGGGATCATGTTTTGGAAGTCCGACCGAAGCAACACGGCGGGTCCTCCCCGGCTAGGAAGGGTTCGTCGGGGCGGCGTGAAGAGGACGAGGGAGAGCACGTTGTCAGATCGAAGAGAAGCAAAGGGGAAGAAAGCTCAGGCTCTCATTGTTGGTAGGGATTCTCCACCCCTCAAGGCCCATGTGCCCCCTACCCACTCTCAACAGGGTGAGGAAAAGTGGCCTTGAGGCAGTTTCTCCCCGGCCTGCCCAGGCTCGCTCCCGACAGACTACGAGAGGTCCATGGGTGTCTTTAGGTCGACTGAGGCTAACTTGTCGCGGTCAGGAAATGAGCTGCTTGGTTCTCGCTTCCTGGTAGGATTGAAGGAGTCTGTCTTCTCGGACTATAGAGTTGCGGCTCGACTGGCTGAGAATTCATGACTGTCCCAAGACCGATCCATGTTGGATGGGATGAAGGGAGACAGGCTTGCCGCCTTTGAAGTGCAAGTTGGCCAGCAGGTAAGCTCATTTGCAACATCGTGCGCTATTCTTTGCAGGTGGTTCTGACTTGTGACTTTCCCGTGATACAGTTGTCTTCGGCTGGCATGTCGATGAGGCGACAGTTCGTGGTGATCACAGACGCAGAGGCGAGCCTTGCTCAAAAGCCGGCAACGGCGGAGGCTGTCGAGGATGTGGCTCAGGAAGCCAAGGTGCTGGTGAGGTCGATGGAGACCAGGACCGCCGATCTTTCGGCTGACGTTGAGAGGCTGGAATTGAGGGGTCATGGCACTGGCAGAAAAGTCCAAGGCCGATGAGAGGGTTACCGAACTAATGATGTCCGAGGGACCGAGGAGGAGGCTAAGCTCAAGGAGCTCGAGGAGTTGCTAGAGGTTGCAGAGGAGAGGGAGGGTGTTCTTATGACCAAGCTTGCTAATGTCTCTCGTGCAAATGAGGCGGAGAGGTCGAGGCTCCAGAATCAGGTAGCCGTCATCGATGCTCGGTTCAAGGAGCTGGAGAAGGTGGACCTTGCCCGGATAGCATATGAGGCGGTGAAGGAGTATGCCGAGACCTTCGTCATTCTGGGAATGTTCAAGGCTTTTGAGGATGGGTTCCTTCAGTGCCGGCGCGAGATTGAGCACAAATTCCCAGGCTCGGGGATTGCGTTCGAGAAAATTAAGATGGTCCCCGGGGAGTATGTAGAGGCTGTCGATGCCATCCGGTCGGAAGACGCTGCCACGATCGCCCAGCCCGAAGCAGGGGCTTAGCCCTTGTGTTGTTTCTCTTTTTTCTTTCGCCACCTTGTAAATGATCGCATCTTCTGACGAATTTTGTAATTGAAGATCATTCATGTTTTGTTGTTTGTTGATGGCAGCCCCTTGATGCTGTGCCCCCCTCCCCTAATCCTGGTTGGGTTTTCGTTGTCGGGTAGCCAGGTTTGGGCGAATCGCTAATCGTGGGCCGATCGGCTTGCTTACAGTCGGTCAAATGATCGGATCGCTGGGAGTTACCCCCAGCCTTATGGTCGATCGGATGTTCGACCTGCTGGGAAATTTGCCCCCAGCCTTATGATCGATCGGATGATCGGCTTACTAGGGGAGCTGCCCCAGCCTTACGGTCGATATGAGGTCGGCCTGCTGGGGGGGTTACCCCCAGCCTTACGGTCTACGTGTCGGTCGGCCGGCTTGGGGAGCTATCCCGAGTCTTACAGTCGATCAAATGATCGGCCTGCTGGGGGAGTTGCCCCCAACCTTACGGTCAATATGGGGTCTGCATGCTGGGGGAGTTGCCCCAGCCTTACGGTTGACATGTCATTCGGCCAGCTGGGGGAGCTACCCCAGTCTTATAGTCGGTCGAATGATTGACCCCAGCCTTACGGTAGGTCGAATGATCGGCCTACTAGGGGATCTGCCCCAGCCGTATGGTCAGTCGAATGATCAGCCTGCTGGGGGAGTTGTCCCCATCCTTATCGTCAGTCGAATTATCGGCCTGTTGGGGGAGCTGCCTCTAGCCTTATGGTGGGTCAAATGGTAGGCCTACTGGGGGAGTTATCCCCACCCTTATGGTCGATCGAATGATCGGCCTGTTGGGGGAGTTGCACCCAGCCTTACGGCTGAACCTAATCTACTGTGTGAGATTCAGGACGTCTTAGGTGGAAAAGAGGTCTTCTTTATTCAGGACATTTCTTCCTTTTGGTACAATCATTTCGAAGGGGAAATGTGGGATATACATTTACTGGTATTATTTACACGGGTGCTCTGCATTTCAAACATGGGTGAGCGTTTTCTCTTCTAAAGTCAAGAGCCGATAAGTGGCCGGGCCGAGGACCTCGGCGATCTTGTAGGGCCCTTCCCATTTTGCGACGAGCTTCCCCTTGTGTGCGATCTCCGGGTTAAAGATAGCTTTCCTCAAGACCAGATCTCCTTGGTGGAAGCCTCTCCCTTTGACCCGGGAGTTGTAATAGCGAGCCAGTCGTTGTTTTTGTTGGATGACTGAGGCCAATTTTGAGAGGGCGTCTATGCAGGCGTTCTCCGATCTCGGCAAATGGAGTGTCTCGACGTGTTTGAACTTGGACAGTTCGGATTTGGCCGAGGCTAGGTAGCGTTGCATCGACCCTTCTCGGGCTACGTAGTCCCCTTGTAGTTTGCTGATGATAAGCCTGGAGTCACTGAGGAGGCGTATCGAGTCCGCCCCATGTGCTTGGGCTAACTTCAGGACATTGATGGTGGCTTCGTATTTTGCCATGTTGTTGGTGAATGGGAACTCAAATCGGAGGGCGTACTCTATCGTGTTCCCGTCGGGGACCGGATTTCGATGCGGCCCCGCTGCCTATCTTTGTCGATGACCCGTCCACATGGATAACCCGCGTGCCCTTGTCCTCTGATCGATCACTATGAGTGTTAACAGTCAAAAGGAAGGATAATGGTTGAGGTATTACCGTGCTCGTGTCTGTTTCGCTGGGAGACATTGTGTCGCCAATGGTACATTCGGCGATGAAGTCCACCAGTGCCTGTCCTTTGATGGATGTCCTCGGCTTGTATCTGAGGTCAAATTTGCTCAGCTCAACTCTCCAGTTCAGCATCCTCCCGATCCGATCAAACCTCTTGAGGTTTTGCTCGAGCTGGGAGTCAGTTAGGAGCAGGATGGTGTGGGCTTGGAAGTAGGGGTGGAGTCGTCGCACCGTGAGAACAATGGCGTATGACAGCTTCTCCATAGGGCTATACCTCTCCTCGGACTCGCATTGTAACGGCCGCTTTCCGATCGTTCGTATTTTCTGCGTGCACGTGCTTTATCGTGCACGTATTTTATTTGGTTATTTCTGAGCTCCGGCATATGCGATGTGTTATGCCGTTGCGATCGTTTTGGAGTGTTGGATTTTATAGTAATTTTCGGGAACGTCGTTTCACGGCTCGTTTTCTCGCAAAACGACTTTGAACGATAGGGGCGTTGTAGTCATTTGACTCAAAACGCTGTTTCCAATTTTACGAAAATTCTTGGTAGGCGTTACGCACGATCAGGCTCAGTAGATCTGTGCGTCTCGTCTCCACGATCGTCCCGGTATTTTAGGATTATTTTTTTGACACCCGGATTGCGAGATATCACCCGGATAAACCTCGGCCGTCGATCTTCCCAAATCAGATTCAAATTTCGAAATTTGATAGCCAGATCTGGCTATATCACAAATAAATCTCAGGATATCTTTCCAAATCAGCACCCTCTAATGACCTCTAGGTCTTCCCTAAATTGTACACCTACTATCTCCTACCACTAACACATTTAACCTATAAACCCTTTAGTTATATATCAACTATTTATTATTATTAAAACTCAATTCCAACTTTACATTCACGTGAAAAACCCTGGGGGGGGCTGTGTTTTCTCTTCCGCAGCCGCCACCTAACAACGAGACTTTTCCCCCCCGCTCGCAACTTTCTCTCCCTCACTCTCAAACCCCACGCCGGTGCCGCCCTTCTCCGGTCGCCGTCAGACACCCCCAGCGACTGCTCTCCGACCATCGCAGCCTGACTCGCCTCGACCGCCTAGAAGCACTCCCGGTGGCCGCCTTCCTCGCAAGCAGCGGCGACAGCAGCGGCGGACCGTGCTGTTGCGTTTCCGGCGCCGCCCGACTTCCAGACCACCGCATCGACCACCCTCAGACCCTCCTCAGCCATCCTCACCGCGCCGCTGCCTCCTTGAAGCATTCCCGACGCCGCCGTCCCCTTGCCCTCGCTGCAGTCCACCGTGCCTGGCTGCCACCATCGCCGACCTCAGCACCGGCAGCCGCCACTGCAGCACCCGAGCGAACTCCGGCCTCCACCCATGTAACACCACCCACAGCACATCTCCGAGTCCAACCCGTTCGACACCAACCTCGCCACACGCCCTGCGCTCTAGCTCCCCAACACCCTTGCCTGAACTCCACGCCGGGGTCCCCGTCGCCGACAGCTTACAACCACGTCGGCGCCCCTGCACCTCCCTTCGACGTGACCACTTCGCCGTGCTCCGCCACTCGACGTTGCTGATCGGGCTCGCTGCAGTAACCAGCTTCCACCGTCAACCTATAGGCAAGGACGCGGCAACAAACATCGTAAGGTATTTAAGAACTGCATGCCTATCTTTTATAGTAATGAGTGAGAAGTAAGTTAGTTTAGCCTTATTGAATATTAGTTTAACCCTAGTTGCTGATGATTTTGTTAGCTAAGTTAGTAATGTATAGGTGGTGTTACTTGTTAACATGTAATCAAGGTATCAGAGGATTAGATTTTATGTGAGTACATCGTACCGTTGGTAGCAATGTGGCATGAAAAGCAGATCGGTAACCATGTTATAACTTGAGTTAGTAAACAACAGTACGAATTATTAAGGGTGTTGACGACGTCAGGAAGTTATTTCAGGGATGGACTCATTCTGTTAGTAAAATGTGAACAGCACCCTATCCCCATTAATGACCTATAAGATGGGAGAATGGATGTTCAGCACCAAATATCTTTATTGGAACAATATCCCATGCCCTTAATAACATATGTGATGGGTATTAATATGGCTAATGTAAGAGCAGTAATCTTTCATATATGATAATATTATATTATCGGTTTGTTAGATGTTAGTATTATCAGTAGTAGTACATATATACGGTTAGGAATATATATAGATTAGCGGTAAGTTTCATTAATGTTAGTATATTAGTGATAATAACTTGTATGTAACGTATGATGTATTATGTATATATGACTTGTTAATCAGCTACATTAATGTAACCTAATGTTGAAATCTTAATGCAGAGACGATCATGTTACCGTTCGACCACGTGAATACTAAAGAATCGGTGATGAGACGTTCCGGAAGTCGCGACGTGATCCGCCGCCATTTCCAGACCCGACGCCAGATCCACGCGGAACGTCAGACCAGGTTAGTCCCTTCAACTCGTAGTGAAACCCACACTGTAGCAAACTGAACCCTAACTAAAAATCGGACAACTGTAACTAAATTTATTTTCTGCACCCTTAAAACGTTGTGAAACAGTAGATTCGACGACTGGACTTTTTGACTGTGCACATAGGATAGAATTGTCGAATAGGGCTGAACATCAAAAATGTGACTATTGACGAATAGGGTAGTCCCGATAACATAGACATGAACCCTAATAGGAATTTCTGAAAACGAGGCCTGATACCGTCGCCGTGACCCCTGTTTCAGAAGGACTACCGCGGACGCGACGCCTGGACGAGACGCCCCGGACGGACGACACGCTCACCACCGCAGGCAAGTGTACTTCACTTGCGCTTTTGACCGTGCCTTGGTCTTAAACTGCTAGAAATGTTAGACTGTGAACAAATAGAACCGGATGTGAAATGATAGCATCCGGGACGCCCTGACGACCTAGACTTGACGACGAAGTCTAGGCGTAACAACAACAACTTTTGACACCGTAGGGTTATCTTGTGTGTGCGTGTGTGTGGACCCCCCTAGAATCAACAACAACTGCTACTATAGGTTTCATCTGCGTGTGCGTGTGTGTGGACACCCTAGAACAACTTTGCCATTGCCATGTCTTGAATATCTTGCACGTCGTGTCTTGTGTAGCCTGTGGGCAGTGAGATACTCACCTAGTAGAGTGAGTGATCTTTGTTACGGAACACCTTTGGGAAGCTCGGCACCCACCTAGCAGAGTGAGTGTCCCAGCAGACCGTGAGGATAGAGACTCTCACCTAGCAGAGTGAGTGGTCCTATACAGAAGTACAGTTTCACCTACGAGGCGTCTGTCGCTCACCTAGTAGAGTGAGAGATATGCTACCGATCGTGTGGATAGAGGCACTCACCTAGCAGAGTGAGTGGCCCTATATTGTCTTGTCTTGATCACTTGGGTTTGGGGTAGGGTTGAGCGTGCGCACGGTAAGAGGGTCTGATCCCCCTCGAACCGTAAGGCGTGAACCCTTCATGTCACAATTGTCTTGTCTTGTCTTGTCCTGTCCTGTCACATTTCGTCTTGTCACGTTTCGTCTTGTCATGTCTTGTCTTGACACCGGTTAGGCTAGTCCCATAGTTGGTGGCGCACGCTACGACTACTGCTTGTCCGTTTTACTTTCCTGTTGCGTTTACTTTCTGTTGTCACTCTGTTATAACCCCAGCATGCTAATCAACCAGTAAACCATTGTTAATAGTTCGGTACACTTGCAGTAGAGTCTGACCTCTTTTGTAGACTTTACCTGACGTACAGTTCCCTTCTTTTGGTGTTGTACGTCAGGTGTGGAGCCAGAGTATGCAGAGCCGGAGGGCATCGACCCTGAGTACGTGCCCGAGGAGGACCAGAGCTAGAGATCTTCACGTTGCTGATTCAGAGGTGTCACTGTAGTTTAGTTGGGTGCGTAGCACCGTTTACTTTCTGCCTAGGTTGGGTGCTTGCACCATTAGTTTACTTCAGCTGTTTTGTAGCCGTGTTGGCTTTTGTTTAGACTCTCCGTACTTTTCTGATATCTGTGGAATAAAATGAATGCATCTCTTTTAGTACTTTTGTTGTTCCGTACTAACCTACAGGGACCTGTTCCTTCGTCTTGGAGTACCACACAGACACTTATTGGGTCTGAGCTTCACAGCTCTGGCCTAAGCGGGCCTTGTCACGCTTCGCCTCCGTATTTTTGGGAAGCGGGGCGTGACAGGTTTTAGTGGTGGCCCATGCAGGTCCTTTTTTTGCAAAAGTTCGGAACGATAGAAGTATTAACATTCATTCTTTCCATTCAGGAATATGTATGAGTCTAAGTTGTGTTTTTTTTCCTGTCGTTAGGATGGTAAGAGGACGTGGAGCTCGAGACAGACCTTCATCTGACGGGACCATGGATGGACGAAGTGGCGAGTTTCGACAATTTCTGGGTGTGATGAGAGAGATGCTGGACGTGCAGCATCAGTTGGTTCAGCAGTCCCAGCGTGCTGCCCAGACTCCCCCGGTTGCACCATCACCTACGCCTGCCCCACGAGCTGCTCCAGGAGTGAAGCAGTTCAACGAGCTCCAGCCGAGGACATTTTCGGGGAAAGAAGGACCCCTAGCTGTTGACGAGTGGATCCAGAGCACGGAGGAGAAGTTAGTTGCTGCGAAGATTCCTGACGATACCCGAGTGGAGATAGCAAAGATGCAGCTGACGGAGAATGCGAGGAATTGGTGGCGCATCGAGGAGAGGCGTCTTGAGAAGCTAGTGGGATGGAAGACCTTCAGGTCTATGTTCAAGGATAAGTATTTCACCAAGTCTGCTAGGAGGGAGCTGCTGAGCAAGTTTATAGACCTGAAGCAGGGGGATATGACCGTCGAGGAGTATGAAGCTGAGTTCGAGATGTTGAGCCGTTTTGCCCTGCACATGGTGAAGAAGGAGGAGAAGTGAGCTGATCGCTTTCGTCAGGGACTGCGCCCGAAGATTCAGGCTTCTATGTCTTCGACAGGTTTCACGACTATGAGGGAGGTGCTAGATGCTACGAAGAATCATGAGCTCATAGCTCTTCTGCCTGACCCTCCAGCTGATAAGGGGAAGCGTCCTATGGAGCAGTACCGACCACCTGCTAGGCCGGCGATGAGGCCAGTCCAGACAGTGCCATTCAAGAGGCCTGGAGGACCTGCACAACATCAGATGAAGGGCACATGCTTTTTCTGCGGCAAGCCAGGACATCAGCAGAACACTTGCAGGAAGAAGCTGGGTTTGTGTCTGGCATGTGGAGCTGCCACGCATGCCTTTAAAGATTGCCCGAGGTATCGTCATACTGAGGGTGGAGCACCTGCCCCTACCCAGAGAGGAGCTGTTGTCCGTGGAGCATATGTCATGACAGCAGCGGATGGCGTCGTTGCAGGTAACTCCATAGTTTTGAATCTTTCATATTATAGTTTAGCTTACTTTTGGCTGCTAATGTATGTTTCAAAACTTTTTGTTCCCTTCAAATCAAACCTTTAATGTTTTAGTTTTAACTCACAAAGATCACAACCCTCCTACCTTCCCTCAACCAATATCACAACTCCACACGTTTTTTTTCCAATGTTTTAAAATATGTCTTAGCCCTTAAATTTTCTTTCCCTCTTCAGGAGTGTTATTTTTTTTGTTATGATGTTGTTAGTACTAGATATTTTGTTATAAGGATATGTTTACGGGTAGGCTCAGAGTGAGATGAGATATGTTGTATCGGTGATTAGTTGGTTTTGAATAAACAAGGTTATTAGATCAGATTACTTTGGATGAAAAGAATGAGGCATCCAAGACTTATTAATGATACCAATGTGCAACGGACTCGATGGGGACTCGGAACGAATGAGATTAGACACAGTGAGGTGAGTACTTAATCGACCTGAAAATTGGACGCGTGGTAGATAGGAGTGACTATGGAGCTATAGTATGAGTTAGGGTGATCATGAGATTGAGTAGAGCTTTTATTAGCATCAAGACTTGGTTGTCGAGTTGACGTAAGAAGACATTGGAAATAACACGATGTGTTGAGATAAATGGATGATTAGGTAGTCGGACTTAATTTTGGTTGAGATTAGTTATAGTGAGTAGGATGAGATGTGATTCTGATGGTTAAAAAAATGGATTATGATGGATTATTAAGGAACGTTGTTCGAAGCTACAGGATTATCAATCTTTATGGGTAGGTATGATAGTTGCGGGTATAAGGTTATATAGATATATTATTATTAGTCTGAGTGATTCCGAGGGCGGAATCATTTCTAAGGTGGGTAGAATGTAACGGCCGCTTTCCGATCGTTCGTATTTTCTGCGTGCACGTGCTTTATCGTGCACGTATTTTATTTGGTTATTTCTGAGCTCCGGCATATGCGATGTGTTATGCCATTGCGATCGTTTTGGAGTGTTGGATTTTATAGTAATTTTCGGGAACGTCGTTTCACTGCTCGTTTTCTCGCAAAACGACTTTGAACGATAGGGACGTTGTAGTCATTTGACTCAAAACGCCGTTTCCAATTTTACGAAAATTCTTGGTAGGCGTTACGCACGATCAGGCTCCATAGATCTGTGCGTCTTGTCTCCACGATCGTCCCGGTATTTTAGGATTATTTTTCTGACACCCGGATTGCGAGATATCACCCGGATAAACCTCGACCGTCGATCTTCCCAAATCAGATTCAAATTTCGAAATTTGATAGCCAGATCTGGCTATATCACAAATAAATCTCAGGATATCTTTCCAAATCAGCACCCTCTAATGACCTCTAGGTCTTCCCTAAATTGTACACCTACTATCTCCTACCACTAACACATTTAACCTATAAACCCTTTAGTTATATATAAACTATTTATTATTATTAAAACTCAATTCCAACTTTACATTCACGTGAAAACCCCTAGGGGGCTGTGTTTTCTCTTCCGCAGCCACCACCTAACAACGAGACTTCCCCCCCCCCCCCCCCCCCCCCCTCGCAACTTTCTCTCCCTCACTCTCAAACCCCACGCCGGTGCCGCCCTTCTCCGGTCGCCGTCAGACACCCCCAGCGACTGCTCTCCGACCATCGCAGCCTGACTCGCCTCGACCGCCTAGAAGCACCCCCGGTGGCCGCCTTCCTCGCAAGCAGCGGCGACAGCAGCGGCGGACCGTGCTGTTGCGTTTCCGACACCGCCCGACTTCCAGACCACCGCATCGACCACCCTCAGACCCTCCTCAGCCATCCTCACCGCGTCGCTGCCTCCTTGAAGCATTCCCGACGCCGCCGTCCCCTTGCCCTCGCTACAGTCCACCGTGCCTGGCTGCCACCATCGTCGACCTCCGCACCGGCAGCCGCCACTGCAGCACCCGAGCGAACTCCGGCCTCCACCCATGTAACACCACCCACAGCACATCTCCGAGTCCAACCCGTTCGACACCAACCTCGCCACATGCCCTGCGCTCCAGCTCCCCGACACCTTTGCCTGAACTCCACGCCGGGGTCCCCGTCGCCGGCAGCTTACAACCACGTCGGCGCCCCTGCACCTCCCTTCGACGTGACCACTTCGCCATGCTCCGCCACTCGACGTTGCTGATCGGGCTCGCTGCAGCAACCAGCTTCCACCGTCAACCTATAGGCAAGGACGCGGCAACAAACATCGTAAGGTATTTAAGAACTGCATGCCTATCTTTTATAGTAATGAGTGAGAAGTAAGTTAGTTTAGCCTTATTGAATATTAGTTTAACCCTAGTTGCTGATGATTTTGTTAGCTAAGTTAGTAATGTATAGGTGGTGTTACTTGTTAACATGTAATCAAGGTATCAGAGGATTAGATTTTATGTGAGTACATCGTACCGTTGGTAGCAATGTGGCATGAAAAGCAGATCGGTAACCATGTTATAACTTGAGTTAGTAAACAACAGTACGAATTATTAAGGGTGTTGACGACGTCAGGAAGTTATTTCAGGGATGGACTCATTCTGTTAGTAAAATGTGAACAGCACCCTATCCCCATTAATGACCTATAAGATGGGAGAATGGATGTTCAGCACCAAATATCTTTATTGGAACAACATCCCATGCCCTTAATAACATATGTGATGGGTATTAATATGGCTAATGTAAGAGCAGTAATCTTTCATATATGATAATATTATATTATCGGTTTGTTAGATGTTAGTATTATCAGTAGTAGTACATATATACGGTTAGGAATATATATAGATTAGCGGTAAGTTTCATTAATGTTAGTATATTAGTGATAATAACTTGTATGTAACGTATGATGTATTATGTATATATGACTTGTTAATCAGCTACATTAATGTAACCTAATGTTGAAATCTTAATGCAGAGACGATCACGTTACAGTTCGACCACGTGAATACTAAAGAATCGGTGACGAGACGTTCCGGAAGTCGCGACGTGATCCGCCGCCATTTCCAGACCCGACGCCAGATCCACGCGGAACGTCAGACCAGGTTAGTCCCCTCAACTCGTAGTGAAACCCACACTGTAGCAAACTGAACCCTAACTAAAAATCGGACAACTGTAACTAAATTTATTTTCTGCACCCTTAAAACGTTGTGAAACAGTAGATTCGACGACTGGACTTTTTGACTGTGCACATAGGATAGAATCGTCGAATAGGGCTGAACATCAAAAATGTGACTTTTGACGAATAGGGTAGTCCTGATAACCTAGACATGAACCCTAATAGGAATTTCTGAAAACGAGGCCTGATACCGTCACCGTGACCCCTGTTTCAGACGGACTACCGCGGACGCGACGCCTGGACGAGACGCCCCGGACGGACGACACGCTCGCCACCGTAGGCAAGTGTACTTCACTTGCGCTTTTGACCGTGCCTTGGTCTTAAACTGCTAGAAATGTTAGACTGTGAACAAATAGAACCGGATGTGAAATGATAGCAGCCGGGACGCCCTGACGACCTAGACTTGACGACGAAGTCTAGGCATAACAACAACAACTTTTGACACCGTAGGGTTATCTTGTGTGTGCGTGTGTGTGGACCCCCCTAGAATCAACAACAACTGCTACTATAGGTTTCATCTGCGTGTGCGTGTGTGTGGACACCCTAGAACAACTTTGCCATTGCCATGTCTTGAATATCTTGCACGTCGTGTCTTGTGTAGCCTGTGGGCAGTGAGATACTCACCTAGTAGAGTGAGTGATCTTTGTTACGGAACACCTACGGGAAGCTCGGCACCCACCTAGCAGAGTGAGTGTCCCAGCAGACCGTGAGGATAGAGACTCTCACCTAGCAGAGTGAGTGGTCCTATACAGAAGTACAGTTTCACCTACGAGACGTCCGTCGCTCACCTAGCAGAGTGAGAGATATGCTACCGATCGTGGGGATAGAGGCACTCACCTAGCAGAGTGAGTGGCCCTATATTGTCTTGTCTTGATCACTTGGGTTTAGGGTAGGGTTGAGCGTGCGCACGGTAAGAGGGTCTGATCCCCCTCGAACTGTAAGGCGTGAACCCTTCATGTCACAATTGTCTTGTCTTGTCTTGTCCTGTCCTGTCACGTTTCGTCTTGTCACATTTCGTCTTGTCATGTCTTGTCTTGACACCGGTTAGGCTAGTCCCATAGTTGGTGGCGCACGCTACGACTACTGCTTGTCCGTTTTACTTTCCTGTTACGTTTACTTTCTGTTGTCACTCTGTTATAACCCCAGCATGCTAATCAACCAGTAAACCATTGTTAATAGTTCGGTACACTTGCAGTAGAGTCTGACATCTTTTGTAGACTTTACCTGACGTACAGTTCCCTTCTTTTGGTGCTGTACGTCAGGTGTGGAGCCAGAGTACGCAGAGCCGGAGGGCATCGACCCTGAGTATGTGCCCGAGGAGGACCAGAGATAGAGATCTTCACGTTGCTGATTCAGAGGTGTCACTGCAGTTTAGTTGGGTGCGTAGCACCGTTTACTTTCTGCCTAGGTTGGGTGCTTGCACCATTAGTTTACTTCAGCTGTTTTGTAGCCGTGTTGGCTTTTGTTTAGACTCTCCGTACTTTTCTGATATCTGTGGAATAAAATGAATGCATCTCTTTTAGTACTTTTGTTGTTCTGTACTAACCTGCAGGGACCTGTTCCTTCGTCTTGGAGTACCACACAGACGCTTATTGGGTCCGAGCTTCACAGCTCCGGCCTAAGCGGGCCTTGTCACGCTTCGCCTCCGTATTTTTGGGAAGCGGGGCGTGACACGCATCTCACAGGACCCAGCTGGGGTGGTACACCGGTCTCTGCACCCCGGCGTCCTCTCTGATCAGCACCAAGCTCACGGCTTCCCCGGTGCTAGCCAAGTATAGGCTCAGAGGTTCTCCTTCCTTAGGCTTGGAGAGGAGCGAAGGGCTGTGGAGGTACTCCTATGGTTCGATGAATGCCTGGGCATAGCTTTCGTCCCATTCTACGGATTTCCTCTTTTCGTCTGGCTCACCAAGGGCCTTCCTCAGGATCCTGAAGAATGGGAGAGATCTTTTCGCAGATTTGGACAGAAAGCGTTCTAGGGCAGCGATCCGGCTGTTTAGTCTTTACAACTCTCTGATTGTCGTTGGTTCTTTCATGTTGATGAAAGCCTCAATCTTGTCTGGGTTGGCTTCGATGCCACGGTTGGTGATCATGAAGCCCTTATACTTTTCAGACTTTACCCCGAATGTGCACTTCATGTGGTATAGCCTGATGTTGTGCCTTCGTAATTGTTCGAAGGTCTCCCAGAGGTCAGCGATATGGTCGATAGGGTTTTTGGGCTTGACCAGCATGTCATCCACGTAAACCTCCAGGTTTCTCCCAATCTGAGAGCCGAAGAATTTATTGACCATCCTTTGGTAGGCCGCACCGCGTTCTTTAGACCGAAGGGCATCTTTCTGTAGCAGAAGGTCCCACGATCGGTGATGAATAATGTCTTCTCCTCGTCTTTTGGGTCCATTTCAACCTATTTCTATCCAGAGTAATCATCCATGAAGCTGAGCATCTCGTAGCATGAGGTGCTATCCACGAGATGGTCGATGCAGGGCAGCGAGTAGCTGTCCTTGGGGCAGGTCTTGTTGAGATCGGTAAAGTCTACGCACATTCTCCACTTGCCGCTAGACTTCTTTATCATTACCACGTTGGCCAGCCAGTAGGGGTACCATACATCTCTGATGAAACTTGCCTCGAGTAGACATTTCACTTCCTCTACTACATTTCTCATCTTTTCGCCGTCCAAGTTGCTCTTTTTCTGCCTGATTGGTTTGAAGTTGGGGTCGACGTGTAGTCGGTGGGTGATCACCTGGGGGTTTACGCCCGGCATGTCTTCGGTTGACCAGGCAAAGATGTCCAGGTTAACTCTCAAGCACTCGCTCAACTCGTCCCTCATGGCGGGGTCGAGTTTCGATCCGATAGACACGAACATGCCGTCTATGCCTGTGACGGGAATAAGCTATATGGTTTCTCGACTGGGGCATGTCTTGAGTTATCCGAGCCATCCCTCTGATCGAGTAGGTCAATCAGGTCGTACTGCTCCACACCATGCCCCTTACCGAATAGCTGGTAGCAGGTCCTTGATCTTGCTTGGTCGCCTTTAACCTTCCCGACTCCTTTTGGGGTCCCGAACTTGACCATTTGATGGAGGGTCGAAACTATGGCCCCAGCCGCATTAAGGAGCGGTCGACCGATTATCCAATTATATGCTGAACCGATTCTCAAGGCCATAAACTCTATTGTCAGAGTGGTCGAGTGGGGAGGCTCCCTGAGTGTCACTGGAAAGCAGATCATCCCCATGATCGGTGCGAAATATTCCGCGAAGCCAACTATGGGGCCCGAACAGGGTGCCATGTCCTCAGCCTGTAATCCCATCTTCTCTAAGGTCGACATGAATAGGATGTCGCACGAGATTTCCGTGTCGACGAGCAGTCATCGGACCAAGGAGGTGTCAATGACGGCCGAGACAACTAGTGCATCATCGTGTGGCAGCTCGACCTCTTCAGGTCCTCCTCGGAGAAGTAGATGGGCTGAGGGTCATCTCCGGCTTTCTCTTGGTTTATGTCCATAGCCATTGCTTGCAGGATGCTTGGCTCCTCGGTTTGGGGCGGGCTTCAGGTAGTCGCGGCCTTACCAAGGCAGATTCTGATAGGGCCCGGTGCGGGCACAGCCACGGTCATGCCCCTACGTCCCATGGTGCGTTGCCGCGTCATCTTCGGTGTGGTTGTTTGACGTGGGTGTAGACTCGTTTCCCACAGATGGTGCCAGATGTTTCTGGGTGTATTCTCACCACAGATTGATGGTCTGGAGGCCCGGGAGTCGTCGCTGTCACGTGTGACGTGTGCGGCCTCCGGGATCGGTTAGCCGTGCATTCGCTTGAACGGGAATGCACGGATCCGTGCGTCGGTGTGTCGAAGGGTAGCTTCGGCAGAGCGACAGCCTCCTGGATCGGTCGATCGGTCGATCAGGCTTGGAATCGAGGGCGTTCGGATTTGAGCGATGGTGCGCCGAAGGTTGGCTTCGGCAGATTGACGCATCCTTCAATCTGCAAAGACGAGAGAGCTCGTCAGGGTGGGTCAGACCTTGGTTCTGACCAAGTCCCCTTCGATGCCTAAGTAAGATGATGACTGTGAAGTACACGGTGGAATCTAGCTTTGGTTCACGGGGATACCAAGCTCGAGTTCTCGAGCCGAGCTGTGGAGGAGAAATGTAAGGTGGAATACAATGTCTTGAGAGATGGAATACATGAGTCGTTGGTATTCAGGATTCGGTCCTTTGGCCTCCTGTCTCTTGAACCCCTTATAGAAGTCTCGCATGTCAATGCCTTCATGGCGCCCTGTCATTCCCTCCTTCACGCATGCCCGCTTTGATGTTCCATTCAATGGTGATCAAGGCAAGCGCAATTTTGGGGGGTGGTTTCCTCGATTGGCTGAAGGCCAACTGTGTACTGGGTGACGGAACCGGGCTGCGGTAGCCCAGACCCGCTAACGGGGCCTTTGGGCTTGGGCCTGGTCTCAGGCCTTGGACGTGAGCTCAACATGTTCATCTTCGGCCCATTCGGGGGGTTGTATCAGGGGTGGTATTTGGTGTTTGCTTTTTCAATAAACCTGTTGTGAACGAGAAACAGATTTGGAGAAGGGTTGAGGCTAGGAAACCCCTAGCCTCCTTTATATAGTATTCATAATGGGTACTCATGTGGGTGGATACCCAATAGGCCCAATGGGTCCTATTCATAACACTTCCCCTTATCCAACCAACGTGGTATACTCGAGTTATGAATAATGAATGATTCATTAGTACTACTGAGTATCTTAAAGGGTGGATACTTCTGGATCCAAGTTAGGGGTAACTGCCTCGTTAAAACCCCTTAGCTATGGAAAACCCTGTGGGAAAAAACCCATAGCGAAGGGAAAAGAGTACAGCACTCCATAACTTCTCCTAATTTGGGGATGTGTCGAGGGGTGGATACTTCTGGATCCAGAGTCAATGTGGTTGCCTCGTTAAAACCTTGACTATGGAAAACCCTGTGGGAAAAACCACTAGCCAAGGAAAAAGAGTACAACTCTACAGTTGACTCTCCCTTATCTGATCAAGCTTCAGGCTTGCAGATATCTTATATGTCTATACATTTATCTCCTATTTGTCTATACATCCATCTCATCTACAACATTCCGAAAGCAAAAGTAAAGTACAAGTATCAATCATCTATACAAGTTTCACTCATATAAGGCAGTAGCTGAAACTAAAAGGAGCGCTAACGAACTTGGCAGAAGCTCCACGTCTCAATCGTCATTGTCTGTGAGGTACTTCAGGACCTGCCTTTGTATGTTCTTGAACTGCTCCTTGGGTGATGAGCTTCTCGGGATGGTGAAAGGATGTAGACTTGGGAGGATTCTGTGTAGATCTTAAGGAGGTGGACGTCCCTTTTATACTATTCATCGCGATGATCTGTAACATGCATATGCAAATACATTTAACATGGAGGATTTTTCCTCGACCCTAGGAGATAGCGCAGAAGCTACATATCTCTGGTCCAGTGGTGCGCTGCAGGCGCTGCACTGTACCTGGCTAATAGCTATACTGCTAACGCTCAAAAGAGACGCATGCAGTTGGCCAGGTAAAAGAGTGTTTCAAAGACACTTAAGGTACTTCTGGACCATATATATTCTTCCCCTCTTCCAGCTAACGGAAAGGGGTCTTTTAATGTATATCCATACAACCAAATAGGTGTATTTGGTGGAGAATGAAATTAATGTTTCTTCATCAATCATCATTGTATGTAGTTTACATCTTCGGGATGATTAATTAACATCATCTTCAGGATGATGGTTCATCTTCAGGATGATTAATGTTCTGTAAGCCTAGAATTTATGTCTAGCTAGGGCTTTCATATCATATCATATCTGATAGATAGGCTTTAACAGATATTTCCGTAATTTCTCTTCAGGAGATCCGATAATATTTTGAGTTATTAAAAATAATCTCAATTCTTTTTAATTTGCTCTCTTAAGAACAATACTATTTTTAAGAGGTGCAAACAACAACCTTTTTGTATGGATCCTTTAAGGATCTTTGTCTAGGTTGTCTTTCCTTTAATCATATTATTAATATGTGTCCCAAAAAGAAAAGGAAAGTAAAGAAAAAATTCTGTACATGCAATTGAAGAAATTTTATATCGGTGATGTTGTCACATCCAATAGCAACATCAACCAAAAATTCCCTCTTTTTGCCATTCGTTGGGTTACGCCTTGACATAAACCAATCGATGCATCAGATTCATCTTGTAAGTGAGTTCAGCTCATCTTATTTGATTACTTCTTGGTTTGAGCGATTTATACCTCTAAAGCTATAGCAAATTAAAATGCTTATAGCTAACGATTTTATTTTAATTCTCCTTCAATACTCAGTTATCCCACAGGATTTGATATCATTTTTGATACCAGGACTTCAGGTCCAACACCTCATATTTCATAAGTGAGTCCAGCTCACCTTATTATTGCCTCATTCCACATTATTATAATTTGGTCAAATCTCTATCTTTGCTTCAGGCAAAGCAGAGTTGTGGAAACGATATTTTATATTTAACTGGCAAAATGAAATATGAGAGAATTTGTCGACAAAATGTGTTCTTTCTTGTCCAAAACTCACCCCGTACGTACTATAATCAGTTGATTTCTCCCAGAGGTGTCTCCTTCACGACACGTTAAAGAAGTGAAGGTTCTGGGAAGGGTAAAGAATATGGACAGATCTAGAATTGGTCCTTAGAAACCAAGTTGCAATAAGATTCTGGATTTGAGCTCACTTTCCTGTGGTGGTATTGTTGTTTCGGTCTCCAGGAGTAGATCTCTCTTTTTGGAGCCTAGTGGTATGTACTCCCATCCATTGAGGATATCCACTTCTGCTACTGGTGGATTGCATCCAATATATTTGGTATGTCAATCCTAGCTGGATTTTTAGTAGCAGGGATGTGAAAGTTTTGACAATATCTATATTGTCAGTAACTATGTCTGATAACTGTTTTAACAGTTTCATAAGTGTGGATCTTCAGGATCTCATCACAATTCATGATAACCATATCATAGGTATTAATGATTTAAATGGTCATTTGAGCTTCAGGCTCATGGATGATTGTAGTATTTCTGTTGAAACTGATTCTGGGACATTAAAGTTGTGAGGGATCTTCAGGATCTCATCAAATCTTTAAAATAGGATCATCAATGCACGTCTTAGGAGAAGTGTATTTAAATGCTTCCCCTGTTCAGAGTGCTCAGACTCTATTTATCTAGGATATTTACTTCCAATAAATAGTTCAGCATTTTGATGGTCTATAGTGGTGATATGGGGGTGTCTACTCATCATGGCACAATCTATAAGATGTGCTCTAAATGCTTCCCCCGTCAGGGGTTCTCGGAAAATGTTTATATGAGGTGATCAGACTCATATAAATAGGTTCTAAGGAGGCGTTTTGATGGTTTGCAATGTAATTGCATGTTCCCATTGGTCACCTACAACTGGATTTTTAATGGATAAGAAATCCATTTAAATCATTTTAATGCTTTATATTACCCGTATTTGGGTGTAAACACAAGCTTCAGGGTGTTCGATATTTTTCCAATTGCAAAAACATTTAAATTTCCCAGTGTTATCCAAAGTTACCACCATTTTATAAAAGAATGTGGATGGATAATGACCATTTATTTAGAGGATATATTGATGAGTACACCAAGGGTACATCATCAGTCCTATTAAGGGAGTGGACAAAGCCTATTTATATCCCTTAAATACTCTCAAGAGACCTAAAGGTCTTCATTATCTTTAATGATGATAGTATATCATCTAAAATTCCTTTGAGGAAGTGGGGAGAGTCAATGTCCATGTGAATGGAGATGATCTCATTATCATTTTTCCCTTTTGAATAGGACAATGAAAGTTTCACCCTTTTTGAAGAATCTTCGGGTTCGTCTGGTTGATGATGTCTTGCATCATTAATCCAGGGTGATATCGATCCAAAATTGGTCGATTCTGGACACTTCTGGTGTTCCAAAATAATTCCTCTTTTTGAATTTACGTGGGACTTTTGAAAAGTCCATTAAAATGCTCAAGTTAATTTTGTCCGGTAATAGTTGAACTGTGTTCAAACTGTGAAGGATTACATCTTCACTTTGACTATTGTGCGGATCATTTTGGGACAAAGCTTCAGGCTTCATTTATTTCTTGAGCCATTAGGGATTTCGTTTTGACGAATATCCTTTTGAAACTGTGTAAGTTTCAGAG
>JAULAV010004224.1:0-25000 GCA_030789695.1 Scilla litardierei | reverse complement strand
TTTTCATGATTATATCGTTGTTCGTGGGTTTTCTATTTCTATTTGCACTATTATACTATGATATCAAAATAAAATCTTTTGACATGAGTTTTTCATTCGGTGCATGCTATATGAGTAAGTGAAACCCCCGTCCTGAGAAAATGATCTAGTATCCTACCTCTTCGCTTCTTTCTCTCGCTTCTTCATTTTCATTTCGATTTCACTCTTCTTCGTTTTTCATTTTTTCGTTTTTCGCCGTTTTCGTTTTCCGAATCCACCGGGTTCGCCTTTTACTTATCTTCCTCGAGGACGAGTAAGAGGCAAGCTTGGGGGATTTTGATCACTCCTTATTTTACACCCTTTTTCCGCATGTTTGCATGCCATTTAGATCGCCCAAATCATGTTTTTCACGATATATCGATGATATTGCGACGCTTTTCACGATTTGTTGTTTTTGTCGCATTTCAGGTGATTTGGCGCGATTTGGAGTGATCTCGTGATGCGCTTACTCTAGACGGTCACCCACGACCTCCCCGAGGGGTATTTTGCTGTTGGAGAGGAGCGGAAGAAGAACGGACGTCGCAGGAGCGACGAGGAGGCCAAAATAAGCAGATTGGGCATTTTTTGTGTCCCACTCGGCCGAGTGGAGGAGCCACTCGGCCGACCAGCGAGACACTGCTCGGCCGACCAGATCAGACACAATTTACCTGTGCACTCGGCCGAGCACCGAAGACCACATCGGCCGAGTGACGACATCACGTCCGCCCGAGTGGCGCCCAGACGAAGCCCTTCCAAAACATCCAAGTTACTGTTTTTCGGCTGCCTGAACTTCAGAAGACCCACTCGGCCGAGTGGTTAATCCCGTCCGCCCGAGTACTATGAAGCCATCGGCCGAGTGACGACAACTCACTCGGCCGAGCCGCCCCCGAAGTAGAGACCCCTGAAGGCCCCGACTTACTGGAAAATTACAGGGTTTTCACTCGGCCGAGCGACTTTTGTCACTCGGCCGAGTGCGATTCGCTGCCTGTAGCGAAAACTGCGGAAAACAGGCTGTGCAGGGGTATTTTGGTCACAGTTTTTGGACGATTTTGAGGGCTATTTAAACCCTGTTTTTACCCTAGTTTTGGAGCCTCTCTCTCTTAGATTTTTTGCAGCTTTTTAGATTAGTTTTTTAGCTTTATTCTTGTGATTGGAGAGGAGACAAATATTGGAATTTTGTTGGATTCAATTGAAGAACTCCATTGGTTTGCATCTCTTTTCCTTAAAAATTCTATTTTTATTGCTTATCTCAATATTGTGATGAATTCTATTGCCTATTTCAACGATTATTTCTGTGATCTTGCTATGATTTGTGAGTAGTCGCCACGTCTTGGGGCGTGGGGATGAACCCTACAAGCCCATTTTCATATTTGTGATGAATTGGTAGAAATTGTGCTAGAATTGTTATTAGGGATTAGATTGGGATCAATTTACTACGGATGGCTAGGTATTCATATCAATTGGGATTTGCAAGAGATTGGATCCCAATTTGATAGGAAACCCTAGAAATCCGAGTTGGGTTGGAGTCGGATTTTTCGAAGTATCGGTTTGCAAGAGATTGGACCGATACTAGGATTTCCGGTTGCAATTCCATGCCGATACTCGTTTGCAAGAGATTGGACGGGTAGGAACTATCCCAATCTAGGTCGTGGACCGAGTTTGCAAGAGATTGGGCTCGGTGTGCGATTGGACGATGATGTTGATCCTAATGCTAGCTTTCCTAGGCTAGGGTTTGCAAGAGATTGGACCCAAACCTAGGATAGCTATAGACCGGCAACAGCGCGAGAGCGTGAGCTTGGTTCTACATTCAGTTGCAACTAGTTCATCCAAATTCTTATTCAAGCAATTTTGATACCGATAAACCGCATTTATGAAATACGGTGAGTAGCGGGGATTCCCCATTCCCTGGACGTTCTTTATTTGATTTGATATTTCCGCATTTTTGTCTGACGATTGTGACAGGATCACCAAAGGCAAATTTCTCTCTTAAATGGCCAGGTTGATTGGAACAAGCACGGTCATTCGTCCTCCCTGTGTTCGATATCCCGCTCGCCCCTATACCGTGTGCTTGCGGTAAAACTACAACCGTTCTTTGGGTCACATCCCGGAGCGACCAGTGATGCCCAATGATCGGCATCCTTTCAGCTTTTGGAGCAGTGGCCTTTGTCGGTGATAGAGGTGACAGGTAGATGCTCTCAACGATCCTCCCGCTGGTAGTGTCCGGGGGCTTTTTCCTAACGTTGGTGTCAACTGCCACTCTTCGCAGGATCCGTACTTCATCAGTAGTGAGCCCCATGGGCTCTTTTTCCTTGCTTTATGTCAGAGCAACCTTCTTGAATCCGGGAGGAGTAATCCGTGAGATACACACCTCTCCAGCTACTTCTTCTTATTTCAAACTAATGTGTTCCTCAAGGCCCCCAAGCTATCGGGGGGGGGGGGGGTTCCTCGAGAGAACCTACCAAGCTCCAGCCTCAACGATTCTTTCTTCCTCGACATCCAGTAGATTACATCTTTGTTCCTCCGGTGGATGCTTCATTGATAGTCCCAAATCAAACTCGACTTTCTGGTCGCCAACATTCAGGGAAAGTTTTCCCTTCTTCACATCAATGAGTACGCCAGCTGTCGCCATGAAGGACCTCCCGAGGATAATCGGGGTATAATTATCCTCTGGCATGTCCATTACTACAAAATCCACAGGCACGTGTACGTCGCTGACGTTCACCAGCAAGTCATCCATAACCCCCACCGGGTACTTCACCGATCTGTCTGCCAGTTGCAGACTCATTCCGGTGGGTTCAAGGTCGCCCATTTTTATCCTCTTGAATAATGATAGAGGCATCAGACTCACGCTCGCACCCAAGTTGACGAGCGCCCGATTGATTTTTACCTCTCCTATCGAGCATGGGATTGAAAAGCTCCCTGGGTCCTTGAGTTTTGGCGGATTCGCTCGTTGAATCAGAGCGCTGCACTCCACTGTCAGTACAACTTTCTCTTTCCTTGTACCCTTCGTTACCAAATCCTTCAGAAATTTGGCATATGAAGGGATGGCCTCTATAGCCTCTAGGAAGGGGATCTGCAAACTTAAGTCTTTCACCATATCGAAAAACTTGCCGTACTTCTCATCTATTTTCGCCTTGGCAAGTCTTTGGGGAAATGGCACCGCAGGTTTGAAGACTCTCAAGTTGCCCTCCTCATTCTTCTTCTTTTATTCCTCAGAAACTCCCTCCGGAGTCATAGTGTTAGATGCCGAAGCTCCAACGTCATTTGCTTTTAAATTTGGTCTCCCATCGATCAACAGAGCTTCAGGTTCTTTAGCGGCCTCCCTAGTCGGAATCTATGTGCCGCTTCTCAATACTATCGCAGACACATTTGCATGATCATGCATCAAGGCCAATGTTTGATTGGGCCCCCTAGGGTTGACCTCCGGTTGACTCGGCAATTGGCCCGGTGTCCTCTGAAGATTGGCCACTTGCAACCCCAGCTGGGTCACTTGATCGGCCAAGGTCTTCTGTCCCATCTGCAGTTGAAGGTTAATCTTCTCCTGATTCGATATGTATTGGGTCAGAGATTCTCGACCGGAGAGATTACCCGTTGTTGGTTATATGGTTGCTGCTATGGCGGGGGCTGCTGATTTCTCGGGGGGTGATGTTGAAACATCTGCTGCTGAGGTTACTGTTGCTGTTGGTATAACTGCTGCTGCTGCTACCAAGGCGACTGATATAATTGCTGCTGAGGTTACTGGGGCTGCTGGTATGGTGCACTGTAGCTCAGGTTCGGGTGGTTCCGGTTGTTGGGAGAATACGCCGGATTTGAGCTTGTCCTCGGTGGATAGGGTGCATTACCCGTCGGGTTATAGAAAAGAGCACTCGCCTGATCCACCGGTGGTGAGATATCACCACCATCAAAGTCTCCCAAGACTTCAGCTTCTATTGCTGCCACTTTTGGGTGTTGGCACCACCAGCTCCTACCATGAATTCTGAGATCTGGGTAGATAGCATATCAAATTTGCTAGACAGCTTGTCAACCTCTTCTACTCGGTGCATTCCTCCAGATCTTAGCGTGGCGCATTCATCGCACCACCTTTCATTATTAGATGCCATGTTCTCCAGAATGTTTCTGACATCTTCTTCGTTCCTTGACATGAAGGACCCTCCAGCCGCGGCATCCATTAAGGATTTCAGATCATCCCTCAACCCATTGTAGAAAAAATTGATGATTTGCCATTTGGGGAGCTCATGGTGAGGGCATCTCCGTTGCATCTCTTTATATATCATCCATGCCTCATGTAAGGATTCATGGCTGCTTTGGGAGAAGGAGGAGATCTCGCTCCTCAGCTTCATCGTCTTCCCCGGGGGAAAGAACTTGTTCAGGAAAGCATTGGACAACTTCTCCCTAGTTGTGAAAGTATTGGGGTCCTTCCCCTTCAGCCATTGTTTGGCCTTGTCCCGCAGAGAGAATGGGAACAATCTGAGCCGGATGGCTTCTGTCGACACATTGTTGATTCTTAAGGTGTCGTACTTCTCCAGAAATGAGTCCAGGTGCTCGATTGGGCTCTCCATAGGAGCCCCTGAAAATTGGTCTTGTTGGATCTATTTCACCAATGACGGCTTCAGCTCGAAATTTACGGCCGTGATGGTCGGAGGTTGGATGCTGGACGTGGACCCGATGGACGGCATCGAGTACTCAAGCAAGGACTTCTGGGGAGGGGTATTTTCTCCCATGGTGTCAGCCTCTTCCCTTCTTCTTCTCTCGGCGTTCAAACGCCTCACTGTGGCATTAGTCTCTTGATCTAGAGGAATCAAGTCGTCGAGACTTCTTGTATTCATGCGCATGAAAAATCAAGAAACACCCGTGAAGCACGTATGGTATAACTTCAGATAAAAAACAGAAAATAAAGAAATAAAAAAATAAAAATAAAATGTGGAATGCGAAAATTATCACGTGGTGAGGATGTGAACTAGTCTCTAGGGTTCACAGGGTCCTAAGAGAAACAAGCACGTTGCCTCCCCGCAACGGCGCCATAAAGCTTGACGTCCCCTAGATTTAGCACTATATGTGACCGGCGCCCCGTTTACGGTTTGGGCGCGGTGTCGTTTTACCGCAAGTGCACGGTTAGTGTAGGGTGCGGGTTTATCAAACTCAGGGAGGTGGATGGCTTGAATGGCTACTAGCCTCGCCTAGGTTGTGTGCTAGCTACGCGGATGATATGGGCGAAGTGTAGAAATAAAAGAAAGAAATGAAAAAGACACGAAATGAATCCCCGCCAACACGGGCTAGAGCACTCATGACACTTGGCATTTGACTTGACCCAGGGTGAGACATTGCCCCAAAAGGTGGTACCTAGCGTCCATGGCCCGATATTCCGGTCGGTGCCAAGCACACTAGGCCTACCCGGTTCCGGACGGTGGGCATTCCCATGTCCATTAACACCTTCCTCAACCGGGAGCATTAAGGCCACAATGATATCTCCCAACATTTCGTCCAAGCCGTTCCCACGCACGAGGACTCGATGTCAACGCTAGGGGTGTGAGCTATGGCTAGGGAGTCAACCGCCAAGTTTATTCCCCCCTTGGCCCGACGGTCAGAGGCGGTCTTTTTCCCGCCAATGACAATGAAACGCCCCCGCGTAACCCTAATGGCCAAATCGGTCAAATGTGATTTCTAGCAATACATCGAAGCAGATCTTGACTGGACAAGCACCGTACCCCAACCCCCAACACAACTAGTGTGTTGTCGTACGAATTGGACCCAAATTGCTAGAAATCCCCATTGACACATTTCATCGAACACATGCCATGCAACCAAGTCAAATGAAACAACCCAAGCATCAATCTTACCCTAACCCGTATTAGGGTTCATCGACACTACTCCATGATGAGAAACATAAAGACAAGCAAAACAAATAACATACAAACATTCACCATTGAGCAAAATGAAAACAACACAATGCAATCGAAAATGAGAGAAGAAAAATACTTATCTTGATTCGAATCCAACAATCCGGTACAAGATTTATTGAGCAAAGACCTAATCTAATCTACCCTAAGCCTCCCAACAAAGGGGATGAAAAAGCCCTAAAAACTAGAGGAGCCTCCCCCTAAGTCGTGCCCACAACCTCTATTTATAAACCCCTCAAAAACCATCTTGGGTCGGGTTCAGAACTGTCAAAAAAGGCCCACCCGATCGGGTGAAAACTCACCCGATCGGGTGGAATAAACAGAGAGCTCAGATTCGCAAAAATAGATCTCACCCAGTCAGTTGACAAGTCAACTGATCGGGTGAAATGAAATTCCAGACTGCATCCAGTTTTAGCACATAGCTGCGCTCAGAAAATTCCAGAAAAATCTAGAAAAATCGGATTTGGGCATGCGACCTATCGTTGGAAAGCTAACGACGATGCCGACGCTAGAAATATAAGAGAGCACCCAAAATCCTTCTGGAATGATAGCAGATCTTCAATGAATAAGCAGCGGTGCGCGAAAGGGGACGAAAAGGCCACCTGATCGGTTGAAATCAACAGATCGGGTGAGCGGCTTGTTGCTTCGACCGTCGCCTTCGGGAGCATCAACCGGGCGCATAGGAGAGTAGGTGGCGTGATCGGGTCATCCTTCTGAGGAATCGGCTACAGATGAACCGATCGGGTGAAGGTCACCCGATCGGTTGGAATTCAGCTCCATTTTCCCGAGAACTCTGTTGGGATGAACCGGTCGGCGAACCGATCGGTTGACCTTGCGCTTCGCTCCAGCTTCAGTCCGGGTCGGACACGCATGCATCACCCGATCGGTTGGCTGTGTCCAACCGATCGGGTGGGGGCTAAAAAGTGGCAATCTTGGTCGTTTGACCCCCTGGATCACGCGTGACTCCTCCCGTTGCTCCGGGGACTCAGAATATCGTCGTTTGATGTCTCAAATGCTGTAAATTCCTGTAAATATACAAAAAACATGGAAAAGTGAAAGAAAAAAAGAAAAAACAAGAAAACACGAGAAAACGAATAAAAGACGGTGGAAAATACGGAGAAACACGGAAGAAAACATGCGCAAATATATGAAATATAAACGAACGTCAATATGCAGTAGGATCGGGGATACCAGATTTAAATATTTGTAACCACAAGCGCAGGTGTTGTAGTGTGGCTTGGGGGTCGAACTCAGGGAGGCATGTGTTGTACTTGTTATCAAGGAGGAACCGGATCACCCGGTGGGTGAGCTAGCCTGATCAATCGGTTGGTTGTCACGAAATTGAAACTCGAAGAATGTAAGATATAAAATGGAACTTAGGACTTTGGTTTCCACCCTATTGTGTGCCCTCTCTATTATGACGGACGGATATGATTACGATCAGATTTTAGGGTTTAGTGGTGAGACGTTGCCTCTGAGAGTGATACCTAGCATCCCAGGTTCAGTCGGTGAGCATTTTCATGTCCATTAACACCGACCGACTCCGAGAGTACTAAGCTCGCAACGATTGCTCCCGACATCTCATCCTACTATTCCCACGCGCTAGGATTCAATGTCTATGCTAGGGGTGTGAGCTGTGGTTAGGGGATCAAACGCCAGATTTATTTCCCCTTGGCCCGACGGTCAGAGGCAGTCTTTCTCCTGCTAATGACAATAAAACGCCCCGCGTAACCATCTAAATTCCCAAAACATATTGAAATCCTAATCCTATGGTCGTTCTAGGGAGAACCCACGAAGGGGCTTCCACCAATGCCCTAGATTGGGGAACTACTCACGATTCATAGCAAAAATATCAACACAACAAATTTTAGCCATTGGAATCAAGATCACGCAATAGAAGTACGGAGAAAATAGTATTAAGAACGCAATATTAAAGTTTCAGAACAATCAGAAAACTTACAAGACAGAAAAAATTCGGAGCCGTCAAAAATCCCAAAAAGACAGAAAAATAACTAGGGATTTGTTCTGGGTAAAACCTAGGGTTATATTTATAGATTAGCGTCCACCCGATCGGTTGAAGCATCAACCGATCGGGTGAGACGGATATCGATTCGATCTTTAGCTCTGGAGATACATCAACCGGTCGCTGACCCGATCGGTTGATGTTGTCGGGTCGTGCTCTGGGAGAATTTGGCTACAGATGAACCGATCGGGTGAGATGTCACCCGATCGGTTGGAATTTAGCTCCAAAAGACAGAGAGCTCTGTCGTTCTCACCCGATCACTGAACCGATTGGGTGAGATTCTCTTCGCTGCTGCTCCTGTCCGAGATGCGTGCATGAACCGATCGGTTGGCTCTGTCTAACCGATCAGTTGAGGGCTGAAGCATGGTATTCTTCGACGTTTGGTCCTTGGGATCGCGCGTGACACCTCCCGTTGCTCCAGGGACTCATGATATCTGCTTTATATGTCCCCAGCGCTATCATTCTCCTGCAATGGCACAAAAACACAAAGAAGTGAAAGAAAACTAAAAATCACGAGAGAATGGATACGAAACACCGGAAAACAACAAAAAATCACGAAGAAGACGTGCGTGAATATATAAAATAAAACGCACGTCAAAATTTAGCACTATATGCAGTAGGATCGGGGGTACCAGATTTAAATATGTGTAACCACAAGCGCACGGTGTTGTAGTGTGGCTTGGGGGTTGAACTCAGGGAGGCATGTGTTGTGCTTGTTATCAAGGAGGAACCGGATCACCCGGTGGGTGAGCCAGCCCGATCAATCGGTTGGTTGTCACAAAATTGAAACTCGAAGAATGTAAGATATAAAATGGAACCTAGGACTTTGGTTTCCACCCTATCGTGTGCCCTCTCTATTACGACCGAAGGATAGGATTACGATCGGATTTTAGGGTTTAGTGGTGAGACGTTGCCTCTGAGAGTGATACCTAGCATCCCATGGGCCAGATATTCTGGTCGATGCCCAGGATGATACACTAGGTCTACCGGGGTTCGGTCGGTGGGCATTCCCATGTCCATTAACACCGACCGACTCCGGGAGTACTAAGCTCGCAATGATTGCTCCCGACATCTCATCCTGCCGTTCCCACGCGCTAGGATTCAATGTCTACGCTAGAGGTGTGAGATGTGGTTAGGGGATCAAACGCCAGTTTTATTTCCCATTGGCCCGACAGTCAGAGGCGGTCTTTCTCCCGCCAATGATAATAAAACGCCCTGCGTAACCATCTAAATTCCCAAACCCTATCGAAATCCTAATCCTATAGTCGTTCTAGGGAGAACCCATGAATGTGATTCCACCAATGCCCTAGATTGGAGAACTACTCACGATTCATAGCAAAATATCAACACAACAAAATTTAGCCATTGGAATCAAGATCAAGCAATAGAAGTACTGAGCAAATAGTATTAAGAACATAATATTAAAGTTTCAGAACAATCAGAAAACTTACAAGACAGAATAAATTCGGAGCCGTCAAAAATCCCAAACAACTGAAAACCTCCTTCGCCTCCTCGACGATCATCACATCCTCCATCACGATCATCACCTCCTCCACCCCCCTAGGCGATCATCCCCCCCTCCCTCCACTTCTTCTCCACCCACGACCACTACCGTAGAACATACACTCCCACCACCCTCCTCCATCACTACTGCATATTCGCGCCGCAAGAAATTGTGCTCGAAATCATTACCCACTCCTACCACTTTGGTCGCCATATCCCTCCCACTTATCATTACCACCGACACTCCACCCATCATCCACACCACCACCACACCCATCCATCCACCCCTTTATCCACTTCTCCGCACACCCATCACCTCTCCCCACCACAACCCCCATCCTCTTCCAAGGAGGACGAGGACACTACCTCTCCTGCATTTTGATTTCTTTCTTTTTCCCATACGATTTTTCCACTAGCACATTATTTCTGCATAATCATGATCACACATTTTCGCTAGCATTTTCATGACCAGCTTGGGGGAAATTGATTTTTGTGCATATTGTCGTGTGATGTCATTGTTGTGTGCTTGTTTATATGTGTTTTTGGATGTGTTTTTATATCGTTTATTTGTGTGTTTCTTTTTCTTTATTTTTCTGTTTCGTTTGTGTGTTTTTCATGGTTTTCATATTTTTGTGTCGGTGCGTACTTCCCTCCCATTTTCATTGCCCTCCCGTATTTACTATTATTGCATTGAGGACAATGCAAGATTCAGCTTGGGGGAGTCGCACATTGTGCATCAGTTGTGTCTTTTTCATCGTTTTTGAGTCGTTTTCATCGTGTTTTTCTTTTTCTTTCTTCTTTTTATTCTCCCCCTCCTAGAGATGACCCCACATGATGAATTACCACGGATCTACACACACACTTAGCTTAGCCACGATAATCACTTTCGCTAACCCTAGGAAGCCGACTCCTATTGCATTTCATGCTTCGTGGGTTCACTTTGCTTTTGTGTGAGTTGTTTGTCGTAACTAGCTATTTGGTGTACTGCTACATTGTGATTTTGATTTATATACATGTCCTTGGTTGACCCCTAGACTATCATGCTTCAATCTCGAATATGCGGTATTTTACCTCTACTGTCAGCTTCTCTATGCATGAAATTTATATATATATTACGCTTCTATTCGCATGTGTCGGGACTCTACCAATAGGACTAGGATAACCCATTTTTCTTATGCTCTGAATAGCGAGAAAAATTATCTTCTACCCAAGTGTTTAGAAATCGATTTCTTTTTTGTTTTACTTGGTGCAAATCCACCTCGTCGTGTACCGTTCTCCCACTTGGGAGAGTACACAGGTACATAGCCAAAAATCCAAAAGCCAAAAAATAAAAAAAGGTGAGAAGAAAAATCCAAAGGAAAAAAAGGAAGAAAAAATATGTATATCCAAAAACCAAAAAAAATACAAATACCCAAAACCCAAAAAATTTCCCGTTGTGAATATCATTCCTATCCACCGTGAACAAAGGGAAGGCGAGAATTTACACCGAGTGTTCTACTCCACACCTTCTCAACCTCCTTCGTTTTCGAACACACTTGGCATAGGAATTTTCTAGTGATTATCTAGGCAATAGTGTGGTGATCTTCTAGTTCCCAGCAGTCGAGTCCCCGACACATGATACACTTCGATTCTTATTCTATTCTCATGCATGCTTGAGCTATTATTCACCGCTAATTCAAATTGAATCGATATTTGGGTCATTCTTTGGGTATGTGTATATGGAGCTTTATTGCACAATTTAGATAGTAACACCGTCTGCTAGCTCACGACCTCACTCACTCGTGCTTCATCGCATGGGCCCACGACACTTGTATGGACTCAAATTCCGGGGTTTAGTTATGTGTTTATCGCATGCTTGCTTAGTGTGTCGTGATTGATTTCGTTGGCTCTGACGGGCGATCTAGGATTTTATTTTCTTTATTTCTGTTTCTTCCTTTCTATTTTTCCATTCGAGCTCCTACTCTTACTCGCCTTCCTCGAGGACGAGGAAGGGTTCAGCTTGGGGGATTTTGACGTGCGTTTATATTTTATATATTCACGCACGTCTTATTCGTGATTTTCCGTTGTTTTTCGGTGTTTCGTATCCATTCTCTCGTGCTTTTTAGTTTTCCTTCACTTCTTTGTGTTTTTGTGCCAATGCAGCAGAATGACAGTGCTGAGGACATATAAAGCAGATATCATGAGTCTCTGGAGCAACGGAAGATGTCACACCCGATCCCGAGGGCCAAACATCGAAAAATACCATGCTTCAGCCCTCAACCGGTCGGTTGGACAGAGCCAACCGATCGGTTCGTGCACGCGTATCTGACCCGGACAGGAGCAGCAGCGAAGAGAATCTCACCCGATCGGTTAGTGATCGGGTGAAAACGATAGAGCTCTCTGTATTTTGGAGCTGAATTCCAACCGATCGGGTGACATCTCACCCAATCGATTCATCTGTAGCCAAATTCTCCCAGAAAACGACCCAACGACATCAACCGATCGGGTCAGCGACCGGTTGATGTATCTCCAGAGCTGAAGATCGAATCGGCATCCGTCTCACCCGATCGGTTGATGCTTCAACCGATCGGGTGGAAGCTAATCTATAAATATAACCCTAGGTTTTTCCCAGAGCAAATCCCCAATTATTTTTCTGTCTTTTTGGGATTTTTGACGGCTCCGAATTTATTCTGTCTTGCAAGTTTTCTGATTGGTCTGAAACTTTAATATTGCGTTCTTAATATTATTTGCTCCGTACTTCTATTGCTTGATCTTGATTCCAATGGCTAAATTTTGTTGTGTTGATATTTTTGCTATGAATCGTGAGTAGTTCCCCAATCTAGAGCATTGGTGGAAGCCTCTTCGTGGGTTCTCCCTACAACGACCATAGGATTAGGATTTCGATAGGGTTTGGGAATTTAGATTGTTACGCGGGGCGTTTTATTGTCATTAGCGGGAGAAAGACAGCCTCTGACCGTCGGGCCAAGGGGAAATAAATCTGGCGTTTGATCCCCTAACCACAGCTCACACCCCTAGCGTAGACATTGAATCCTAGCGCATGGGAATGGCAGGATGAGATGTCGAGAGCATCGTTGTGAGCTTAGTGCTCCCGAAGTCGGTCGGTGTTAATGGACATGGGAATGCCCACCAACCGAACCCGGGTATACCTAGCGTATCATCCTGGGCATCGACCGGAATATCGGCCCCATGGGACGCTAGGTATCACTCTCAGAGGCAACGTCTCACCACTAAACCCTAAAATCCGATCCTAATCCTATCTGTCGATCGTAATAGAGAGGGCACACAATAGGGTGGAAACCAAAGTCGTAGGTTCCATTATATATATATTACATTCTTTGAGTTTCAATTTTGTGACAACCCACCGATTGATCGGGCTAGCTCTCCCACCGGGTGATCCGGTTCCTCCTTGATAACAAGCACAACACACGCCTCCCTGAGTTCGACCCTCAAGCCACACTACAACACTGTGCGCTTACGGTTATAAATATTTAAATCGGGTATCCCCGATCCTACTGCTTATAGTGCTAAATATAGGAGATGTCAGGGAACAATTTCAAAATTATTTTCATCTTTTCCTACTCGATCGAGCAGTTATGGCTACCAGCCCGAGCTACAACTTAAAAACAGGGTCCATATTCAAAATCGAGTCAGCTCGGTTTATATCCTTTCTTATTTTTGTTTTTTTTCAACCGAGCTAATCTAACCCACCCTAATCCCGATCAGCCCAAGCCCTAATCCCCCCTCCTTACTCGACTCCTCAATCGCCATCGTCGCCGCTGGTTCTGTCACCCGAGCCGCCGTCGGCGCCACCCGATTCGGTCTGCCCTCTGCCCCTCTCTCTCCTCATCTCTCTCTCTCTCTCTCTCTCTCTCTCTCTCTCTCTCTCTCTCTCTACGAATGACCAGAGCTGCACCGCCGGTGTCGCCCAATGCCGGTGGTGCCACCGTCCACAACCTCCATCCCCTACTCACCCCCCCTATATCGCCCCCCCCTCTCCCTCTATTTCACTCTAAAGACCCCCTCCCCTTAACCCTTGCTCCGACAATTTGTCAGAGCATCGCTACCGGCGTCGCCCAGCGTCGGTGGTGATTCAACCCCCCCAACTACCTCTATATTTCACACCCCCTCTTTCACCCCTCTCTATCCACCCTCTTTCTCCCTCCACCCCACCCCCCCCCCCCCCACTGCCAGAGTTCGGCCCCAACCCATTCACCCGAGCAGCCTGCCCGAGCACAACTTATGCTCGGGCCGAGCATCCCCACCCCCACCTTCCTCCACATCTTCCCCACCGCCCCATCATCATCACTCTCCCTATCATCCCACACCTCTCCCCCTCGTCAATTTTCACATTTTTAGCACTCTAATTCGTTGTATAAATGAAATTGCCTCCTGATATATTTTCTTTCTTCTTATTGCATGTACTTTGACCTGCTCCGAGGAGTCACCTGGATCAGAAGCAGCTTAGGGTATCGATCTGGTTTTGCATCATGCATGTGCTTCCATATTGCATTCACAGTGACTCATGGCTTGTGTTACTGTGTATATTCCTTCCTATCACATTTATTTTACCACAGTCGATCGTTTGCACTCATCACACGATGCCGCCTGGTCTTCGTCCGAGGCCACCACCCAAGAAGAGGAAGGCCGACAATGGCTCTTCCTCTTCTCGGCCGTCATGTGCCTCGTCTCAAATGATGTGAGAACTACTCCCAAGCGCAGGAGATCGTGCAAGTAATATCCTGGTGAGTCCAGGTATCGAATCCGCGGGACAACTGACCTGCAAAACTACGAACGTCAATCTGTAAAGAATAATAATACGATGAGAACCAACAACCTATCAGGTATAATCAAGAGTATCAAGAGTTTGGAATAAGAAGCGAAAATCCTGCGATATTTACGGTGACTTAGGCAGGGATACAAGTATGGGGAGTATGTGTTGGGTTTGATTTCGTTAGGGTGTGTGCAATCATTGATTATCAATACCTTTTCTATAACTCAACGTTTCGTCCGGTCAGGGCACGAGAATGTCGGAAAGTATGGCGTTCAAGTACATAAAAGCGTGCCAAAGAATTAATCACGTGTAAATAGGGCGAAAAGATATAGAAATCAATGAATACGACACCCTAACTACGTCAACACCAACACATATGAAGTGGATGTGCTACGGTTGTGATTTCATTAGGAGTTTATAATAGCTGAAATATCATGTCTTTTATATAACTCAACGCTTCACCCGGTCAAGGCGTGAAGACGTCGGAAGAGGAATCGATAAAAACTAGTCAAAATAGCCGTATACGTATCACTAGCAACATTGATTTCATTAAACGATAAACCCAACAATAAGTTCAGATTAGTGAACATGAGTTGTTAGCCTTGTCAGGGCCTAGCCATATGGGATGTAAACAATATCGACAATAAGCAAATACCCAACAAATACGTTGTAGAAATCAACGTTATGAGCAATTTTGACATGATAATAGGGCTAAAGACATGAAATTTAGCGAATAAATACTCCTAACTACATCACAACCATAGCACAAGGAGATTAGCCACGCATGGTGTAAAGAAAATCAGATTTCATAACCAAATACATCGTTTTAATAGCCAAAATACAATGAAATACACCAAATACGGGGTATAAGTTCAAGAATTTATCACCAAATCTCCACTTTAGAACCCAAAACTCCCTTAGAATAGGAAGAATAGCCTCTGGAATTTTTCAGAATTTTCCCCTGGAGAAATACGCACAGTAGCCGCTCCAAAAGTCCCAAAATACGCCAGAATACCCCCAAAAACCCTAGAATACGCTTATATATTAGCATTGCGGGTTTAGAGAGCTTAACGGGTCGAAACCCGCTATCCGATACGCCTAAACCCAAATCCAATAGCCGCCGCACATTTCGACCGCTCGATCTCAGCGGGATGCGCCCTCCTTGCGCCACGTGTACAAGCGGGTTCGGATCCAAAGTTACGCGTGCCCGCTTCCTCGAGCGAATTCGAGTCGCATTCGCCTTCGATTTCCGTCGTTAGATCTCCATCGGATGGCCCAGAAGATGCCGCGTCGCCGCTCTGCTGAGAGCTGCTCATGCCCGTTGGATTCGAATCCGACGGTATACACGCTGCCACGTCGCCCCTAATTCGCGCCCGCTTCCGCTGCGTGGATCTGAGATGCGGGCCGTTGGATCGAGATCCAACGGTCGCAATCTGGCCGCGTCGACCACTTCTCTGGGCTGTTGGATCGAGCGGGGAGCGGCGGATAGCTGCCACGTGGCAGCGCCTGATTGGTCGGTGGCTGTATTTTCGTATTTATTTGCGTATTTCTCCATTTAATTGGTATTCTGCATTCAAAAATTCACAGTAATTAGCACAGATCTCATAAAAATACAAATAAATAGTCGTTGGAATCGTGAGATCGAGATCTTGCCATGAAAAATATAAAAAGGCAGAAATACTCAATAAAATTCAAGTTTTATGCACAAATTAGGTGTTTTCTCTAATAAATGATGATGTACAAAATACGAATGTATTAGAGAACAATTAAGCATCATATGGGCACAAAATAGGACTAATTAGGGGGTTAAATACACAATATTCACTCCGAATCACACCCCACAACTAGCGTTTTGCTAGTCCCTAGCAAAGAGAGCGATGAATACAGATGATTAATAAAATAATAAATTCTATCCATTGCTTATGGTATGGCTCAATGGTACGCTTTTCAACATGATCCTGGCCATCAATATACACAATCCATGCATAAGATCAATCACATGAAATTTTCTCTAGTTTAATTTGAATAAATAACATACAAGCATCGTTTTGCGCAAGCGAAATTAAAACACGTCGTTATATTCTAGTCTTCTCATTTCCAAGGAATTGGCCTCTCAAAAAGATCGTTCAAATCGTGGGTATTGAGGTTGCTTAGTGTATTCACCATTTCTTTTCTTTTATTAGTTCCGCGTAACGCGCATCAAGCAACATTCACGGAAAATGTATAACTTGGATTGCTCCATCAAATGAGTGAGGTTCCGGTCAATGGCTCCCAAATCAGACGATCATAGGTCATTAGGCCAAAAAGGACCCCTCGGACTGTACTACTCGAGCCAACCAAGTTATTTATCAAGTGACACACTTATTCATTATCATTTGCTATATTTTTTTTTCTTTTCATAAGCAACTCAATATCCGTTTTTAGAACATAAACATTAATAACAACGGCCAAATTCCTCTTCAACTTGAAGACTTTTCTAATAAATCGTGTATACTTAAGCTTTTTCATCACATTAGCATGCATGAAATGAATTCAAGCTACTTCGAGATAATAATCATGGCAATTGAAAATTTTCATGAATAGCATATTAACGATCAATTTCATGAAGGAAAAGAAAGAAAGAAAAAAATTATTTCAGGCCATAATCAATTTTTTAAAACTCTGGTTAACACATAATCACCCGCATTTGAGGTATACGAAGGAGTTTAAAATGGTGAGATTGGTGGTTCATTCTTTCCTTATGACATGCTTTTGAAAAAAAATAAGGTCTCATACACACCCCCCAACTAAAGATGGACATTGTCCTCAATGTCGAAGAGGGTACGAGTTTATTCAAGCAAGCATCCTAGAAAGCATATAAAATTCTACGCTACTGGAAAGAACACACCGTGTTCAAATGGCGGATCCTGAATCTTTAATGGTGGAGGAAGTTGTTCAATTTGTTCCTTGCGCTCCTCGGCGATTAATCTTCCTCCAAAGGCTAAATTGGACCCCAGCAACACAACTCCAAGCATCTCTACAGGCTGTTTACCAATTTCTTGCAAGAGATGAGCTATGTCAGTCCAAATTATTTTAAAATTCTTTGCTATGAACATATTCCAAATATAGTCATCAAAATAGGTGAAGTAAAATAAAGCATGGTGATGACAACTCCCTGAAAAATGTGCACTACGCTCGGTATGATGCTCGGTCAATATGGAGAGGGGTAAATGATTTTGGGAAAAAACTGAGGGAGGGGATGGTTTGGGCACAATAGCGATGATCTTAGAAATCATGTCCCTAGTCGTCTCATCATCCTGTTCTTCCAAAATTTCTAGCTCGTCCTCTACTTTGCACACACTTCCTGCCATGTCAATGTTTTCATTCGTGACTTCATCGTGACATGGCTCGCTCGATATGCCTGCAATAGAAGATAAACTCACATTAGATTCTGGAAATTGAATTTCAAAAGATTTATTTTCATCTAAGCAAGTGGAAATCAGCTTAAGATTTTCAATAGATTGCTGAATCTGCCGACTCCGAGCGTGTAATTTCTCTTGGAATTGATGGGACGTGGCCTCCTGTGTCTGAATAAGCAGTTGAACTTCCTCTTTCAAGTGTTGCAAAGGTACGTCTACGCTTCGCTCTCCTTGATCAAGGTTGAAGGCTCCTTTGAATCGCACTCTGAAGTCTCTTTCATGATTTCTTCATTCTCGTGTAAAGACTCCATGTAATTCCACGCCTCTGTCGGCGTCATGAATCCCAAGAATTCCTGCAGCTGTGGTTGTAGTCCACCTAGGAAGGACTCCATAAGCTCTTTCTTTGTGAAACCATGCTGCGGATAGCTCGATATTATGTCTGTGAACCTCCTCCAGGCCTGAAAGAAAGTTTCACAACCAGTCTGATTAAAACTAACAATCTTGAGCTTCTCCATCCTATGTTTGTGTGCCTTATCATATTCTGCATCATACAAATTGTTCGTGCAATAGAATTTCATGTATTCCACATACTCCATTTTTAAAGAGAAAACAAGAAAATAAAAAAATAAAAATAAAAAATCTTAGACTATAAGATGGAATGATCTCACCGAATGTTCCTCCAAACGAACTGAAATCGTAGCTTACAAGTACTGTTATCCCCGGCAACGGCGCCAAAAACTTGCCTCGTCTCAAATGATGTGAGAACTACTCCCAAGCGCAGGAGATCGTGCAAGTAATATCTTGGTGAGTCCAGGTATCGAATCCGCGGGACAACTGACCTGCAAAACTACGAACGTCAATCTGTAAAGAATAATAATACGATGAGAACCAACCACATATCAGGTATAATCAAGAGTATCAAGAGTTTGGAATAAGAAGCGAAAATCCTGCGATATTTACGGTGACTTAGGCAGGGATACAAGTATGGGGAGTATGTGTTGGGTTTGATTTCGTTAGGGTGTGTGCAATCATTGATTATCAATACCTTTTATATAACTCAACGTTTCGTCCGGTCAGGGCACGAGAACGTCGGAAAGTATGGCGTTCAAGTATATAAAAGCGTGCCAAAGAATTAATCACGTGCAAATAGGTCGAAAAGATATAGAAATCAATGAATACGACACCCTAACTACGTCAACACCAACACATATGAAGTGGATGTGCTACGGTTGTGATTTCATTAGGAGTTTATAATAGCTGAAATATCATGTCTTTTATATAACTCAACGCTTCACCCGGTCAAGGCGTGAAGATGTCGGAAGAGGAATCGATAAAAACTATTCAAAATAGCCGTATACGTATCACTAGCAACATTGATTTCATTAAATGATAAACGCAACAATAAGTTCAGATTAGTGAACATGAGTTGTTAGCCTTGTCAGGGCCTAGCCATATGGGATGAAAACAATATCGACAATAAGCAAATACCCAACAAATACGTTGTAGAAATCAATGTTACGAGCAATTTTGACATGATAATAGGGCTAAAGACATGAAATTTAGCGAATAAATACTCCTAACTACATCACAACCATAGCACAAGGAGATTAGCCACGCATGGTGTAAAGAAAATCAGATTTCATAGCCAAATACATCGTTTCAATAGCCAAAATACAATGAAATACACCAAATACGGGGTATAAGTTCAAGAATTTATCACCAAATCTCCACTTTAGAACCCAAAACTCCCTTAGAATAGGAAGAATAGCCTCTGGAATTTTTCAGAATTTTCCCCTGGAGAAATACGCACTGTAGCCGCTCCAAAAGTCCCAAAATACGCCAGAATACCCCCAAAACCCTAGAATACGCTTATATATTAGCATTGCGGGTTTAGAGAGCTTAACGGGTCGAAACCCGCAATCCGATACGCCTAAACCCAAATCCAATAGCCGCCGCACATTTCGACCGCTCGATCTCAGCGGGATGCGCCCTCCTTGCGCCACGTGTACAAGCGGGTTCGGATCCGAAGTTACGCGCGCCCGCTTCCTCGAGCGATTTCGAGTCGCATTCGCCTTCGATTTCCGCAGTTAGATCTCCATCGGATGGCCCAGAAGATGTCGCGTCGTCGCTCTGCTGAGAGCTGCTCATGCCCGTTGGATTCGAATCCGACGGTATACACGCTGCCACGTCGTCCCTAATTCGCGCCCGCTTCCGCTGCGTGGATCTGAGATGCGGGCCGTTGGATCGAGATCCAACGGTCGCAATCTGGCCGCGTCGACCACTTCTCTGGGCTGTTGGATCGAGCGGGGAGCGGCGGATAGCTGCCACGTGGTAGCGCCTGATTGGTCGGTGGCTGTATTTTCGTATTTATTTGCGTATTTCTCCATTTAATTGGTATTCTGCATTCAAAAATTCACAGTAATTAGCACAGATCTCATAAAAATACAAATAAATAGTCGTTGGAATCGTGAGATCGAGATCTTGCCATGAAAAATATAAAAAGGCAGAAATACTCAATAAAATTCAAGTTTTGTGCACAAATTAGGTGTTTTCTCTAATAAATGATGATGTACAAAATAAGAATGTATTAGAGAACAATTAAGCATCATATGGGCACAAAATAGGACTAATTAGGGGGTTAAATACACAATATTCACTCCGAATCATCATGCCATTCCCTCCATGTACGTACACCCACCCCCGAGGAGGAGGAGTGGATGGGACTCTCCACGTCCTCTTCGACCGATCTCGATCACCCTCACCCGTGCCTCTAGCCATAGAGGGACCACTCCATCCACATCCCACCCACCCTGATGCTCCTCCCATCCACACGACCGCTCCGCCCCACGTCCCATACCTCTACCCCCACCCTTAGGAACTATGGTATCGTCTTTCGAGACGACACTCACCGAGAGCATTTCTCGGACATGTCATACTGCACCATCGTCCCCACCCACTTCACACACATCCCCACCCTCCAGCACCTTGGCCTCCTACTGGGGGCGGTTTGGATTTACCAGGCCATTGTTTTTGACCGCCTCCTCGCACTACACGCACACACCTACACACGCCTCACACTCGAGGCATTGAGCTCCATCGTCGTCACCCCAGTGAGTGATGGCATTAGCTTCCGACTGCTGGACCACGACGTAGTGGTCACACATGCCATGATCCGTACACACTTCCACTTCCCCGCCATCCCCGACCGCAGACTCGCTTTCTCCCCTAACTACGAGCCTACCGAGTTCGATGCCGAGCAATTTTGGCATCGCATCACGGGTCTACGAGGATATCGCCCTATTAGGGTGAAATCCTCTTCTATCGTCCACCCCTACCTTTGCTACGCCCAGTGCCACCTAGCCACCACCCTCTTTTCCAGACCAAAGGTCGGGACACTATCCCTTCCTGAGCATTCCCATGTTATGGGGATGACTCGACCTCTGCGCTATCACCCTGACGGCACCATTCACCCCTTCCTACTCTCCGATGCAGCACACTGGCTGTGTCACCACCTTCTTCAGACCGCCTACGCCTCCACAAATATCTGCTGCGGCGAATTTTTAACCTTTTTTGACCAGATGCTCGGCCTAGAGCTCCCTGCATGTCTGGCGACCCCCACCGGGCCTACACGCCTAACGATGGATGTGCTCATCCGCATGTCCATCATTAGGCTGCACGATGAGCGTCACTGGATATACCTTTTAGGCACCCACCACGAGCCATACCTCTTCCACCCCGCCCTGTCTTCACCCATATCCCCCCAGTCATGCTTGACTGGATCACTCCTCACATTTTTCACATCCCCCATCCACATCTTGGAGCCACCTGGAGCCCCGGTCAACGAGGACGAGCCCGACCTCGCTGCCCTCGTGGAAGCCCATCCACCCCACCACCACTGGCTCACACTTCTATCCATACTTTTGCCAGTGTGAACACCACCGCCACCCCCACCCCCACCCTAGAGACCTTGGGGACTGTCTCTACCTCTTTCCTCGAGGTCACTACTGCTGCCCCTACCGTGCCCGCACTTGAGGGCACAGTAGCCCCTGCTGCTCCCGACCTTACCTTTTCTTCCACTTCGGAGCCAGCCTCTTCACCCGCTCCCGATGCCACCCAGCCACACTTTGCGACGTCGGACCACACCAGTACCCTTCTTGGCACTGTAGACCCGTTCGTTTCCTTGCCCACCTCCCTTGGGTCGACAAAACTTCTATCTGGTACCACCACCACACCGGCCGCAGTAGTATTAATTGAGAGTGTCGTGGCGTCTGTCCACACCTATGTGTCTACAACGACTCCATTTTCTGCTACCGCTGCCACCTCTGCCCCTGATCTTGGCCCCATCTCACATCCTACTACCTTCATCGAGATCTCTGCTAGCTCACCCTCTCCAATCTTTCAGGCTAGGACCCATGGGGGTCGTCATTTGAGGGTGGTGTCTAGCAGCTCCCATCCTCCCCTTAGCTCTAACGTCTCTGATGCTCGCTTGACCGCCGTAGAGACCGAGGTAGCGAGACTTAGGAGTGACTTTGACTCCTTCGCTAGAAAGGTTTACATGCACCGCAGTAGAGTCGAGGATTGACGTCCCCTCGTTGTGCGTGTTTGATGTGTGCAATATATGGTTGGGGGCGTGAGATTTAAATATTTATAACCGCAAGCGCACGGTGTTGTAGTGTGGCTTGGGGGTTGAACTCAGGGAGGCATGGTTGTGCTTGTGTCAGAAAGGACCGAATTCACCCTATGGGTGAGCTAGCCCGAATCGATGGATGGGTGGTCACAAAAATAGAATGCGAGGGATAAACAATATAAAGGGAAACCCGGGACTTCGATTTCCACCCTATCATGTGATTCTCGCCAATGCGGCCGACGGATGGGATAACGATCGAAATTAGGGTCTAAAGGTGAGATGTTGCCTCTAAGAGTGATACCGGCATCCCATAGGCCCGATATTCCGGTCGGGGCCCAGGATGATACGTCGGACTTCCCGGGTTCGGTCAGTGGGCATTCCCATGTCCATTAACACTGACCGACTCCGGGAGCACTAAGCTCGCAACGATAACTCCCGACATCTCGTATTGCCGTTCCCATGTGCTAGGATTCGATGTCTACGCTAAGGGCGTGAGCTATGGCTAGGGAGTCAACCGTCAAGTTTATTCCCCCTTGGCCCAACGGTCAAAGGCGGTATTTTTTCCACCGATGACAATGAAACACCCCGCGTAACCGATAGATTCCTAATGCCTATCGATTTCCTAGTCCTATGGACGCATCAGGGAGAACCCACGAAGGGGTTTCCACCAAAATCCCAGATTTGGGAACTACTCACACATATTGCTAAAAAGCGATCTAAATGAAAATCGACCGTTAAAAACATAATCAGACGATTGGAATGAAGTAATAGCGATGCAATTAAGATAATATCAAAGTTTGGTTAAGATCAGAACACTTACAAATAGCAAAGAAATTACAGCCTTCACAAGAGTGAAAAACAGTAAAAAAAATAACAACGCTCGTTTCTGGAAACCTAGGGGTCATATATATAGAAAACGACATCACCCGATCGGGTGAAGAATCACCCGATCGGGTGACCTACTGCGAACTTCGGCAGCGATCTTCAGGGCTTCACCCGGTCAGGCGACACGGTCGGTTGGCGGAAGCTTCTAGCCGTTTGGATCTTGGCATTGTTGGGTGAACCAATCGGTTGATAAATCAACCGATCGGTTGGAATTTTCGACCAAAAAGACAGAAACTTCGGATGTTTTGGCACGGTCTGCTGGCGGTCGGGTGAGCTCTCCGGGTCATCACTTCGAGGAAACGGATACAGATGAACCGATCGGGTGAAGATCACACGATCGGTTGGATTTCAGCTCCAATTTTCCAGAGAGAACAGTCGGGTTGAACCGGCCTCTGACCCGGTCAGTTGACACTCTCGTCGCTTCAGCGGCTGTCTGGGTCATGCACGTGTGCATCACCCGATCGGTTGGCGTATCCAACCGATCGGGTGGGGGGCTGAAAGATGGAGATATTTGTCGTTTGACCCCCCTGGACCACGCGTGACTCCTCCCGTTGCTCCAGGGACTTATGATATCGTCGTTATATGTTCCCTACACTGGCAAACTCCTGTAAACACGTAAAAACACGGAGGAGTGAAAGAAAACAAGAAAATACGAGAAAACGGATACGAGACGGTGGAAAATAATGGGAAAACACAAAAGGAGACGTGCGTGAATATATGAAATATAAACGCACGTCAAAATCCCCCAATGTAACGACCACTTTTCGTTGTACGTTTTTCGTGCACGTGCTTTTGGCCGTGCACGTGTTTGTTTTAAACTTTGTTCGTTGCGAACACTTTAGTGTGATATGCCGTTGTGAACGTCTCTGAGAGTATTAAATAGTGGCACTATTTTGGAACGACGTTTCTCGGGTCGTTGTCCCACGATTTGATCTTATTTGAAGAGACGTCACGATTTTCACTCTTGACGCTAGACCTTTTTATTTTTAATTTCGTCCCTCGACGTCGAATTTGTGATCCGCCTTCTTAGTTACACTTCTCTCGTCCGTGCAGTCACCCCCGTAATTATCTTACATTTTTAGAGCCCCGTTTGACCCATTTCCCCTATTTTGCCCTACCTCTTATATTTTAAACCCTAAGTTTAGATGTATAATCCACTGATTATATTTATTTATATGTATATCCCTTCCCACGTTAGCCTAGCCACTAATTGATATAGGGCCGAACCCACTACGCACGCACACTACATCACCCACGCTCACATCTTTTAATGGGCTGTTGTTTTAAAGCTTTCTAATAAAAAAGGATGAAGCAACCCTTATAAAAGAATAAAATATCAAGCCCTAGACCCATAGACCCCCACGTTCAGCCTTATCTTTTAAATGGGCCTAGGTTAACATATACCCTGAGAACTCTCACGTGAGTACCCTTATACCTATTAACCCTAGGTCTTTTTAATAACCTAGCCCTAGCTATTTATTAACATCCTAGGTTCCCTCCCTCTCACGCAATAGAGCTATAAGCAGCCGCCTCTTGCTTTTGTTGCCGCATCATCATTGCGCGAGGCTCCGATTAGCTTAATCCCCGACTCCGGTAAACCCCCCTTGCTCCGGTGATCTCCTCTCCGTTGCCACGGCCTCCTTGCGTTCCTCAGCAGCAACCGCTGCTCGCCAACCTCAGGCCGCCGCCCCGGCCACCCTCCGACCGCTGCGCCGCCATGGGCCCCGTGTCCGCCGTGGTTGCTCTACCAACATCCTGCAAAACCCCTATCCCGCAGTGAAGCAGCTGCAGGCGGCCGCCCAAAACGCTGCAGCAAACAAATGCTGCGCCGCCTCCTATCTGGCAAGCAACCAAAAACCCCGAGCGCCGATCTTCTCG
>JAULAV010004223.1:0-25000 GCA_030789695.1 Scilla litardierei | reverse complement strand
CGGTTGATCTAGGATGACGACGCTTGTGTCCTCTCCCCTAGTCACTTGGTTTAGGACCTTTGTACCAGACCATGTTGTAAATACCTCTTCTTTTAATATAAATTCACACTTACCTTGCAAAAAAAATCTCATATAAACTGGGATAAAAGTACAGCAATTTTCAGCAAAGGCACTAAGAATCCTTTGGGACTGTCAAATCAGCTGGGGATTAAGTTTGGCAGTACTATTACCACATATCTTGGGCTGCCACTTTCTAGTAATTACCCAAAGCCTTCTATGTACGGTAGACTCATAGACAAGTGCAGGAAGAGAATTTTGGGCTGGACGTCATCCCTGCTTTCCATATCAGGCCGAATTGAGCTGGTCAGAACTGTTATTTATGGTATGCTCATTTTTTGGCTGCAAGTGTTTCGTATACCAAAATCTGTCCTCCGTACTATTACATCTATATGCAGGAAGTTCATCTGGGGTTCATCTAATATTTGGGCTTGGAAAGATATGTGTAAGCCAAAGAATGATGGAGGAGTGGGTTTGAGATTGCTAAAGGATCTAAATTTGGCGGCAGGAGTAAGATTGACATGGCGTATGTTGTCAACTGATGGGCTATGGGCATCTTATATGCGGAAAAATTACAGAGACTCTAGTTATTTGTTCGCAGCTAAAGGTAAGGCTACCCAGTCGGGTACCTGGAAGTTCATGCTTCAATGCAGAGATTTTTCAAAATATCTGATTAAACGACATGTGAGAGATGGCTCTTCCACCCTATTTTGGCATGATAGTTGGTTGCCAAGTGGACCCCTAAGTGAATCTTATGATGTACCCAGTGAAGCTGGAAACAAATTGATATCGGAATACTGGACTTCAGCGGGTTGGAGTCAAGACCACTCTATTGATCAAGTCTGGCCTTTAATCCAACATATTACTCTTTCATCCGGGCCTAATGAATGGGGTTGGATGCCTAGCAACGAATTCAAATTTTCTGAGGCTTGGGAGAATACACGTCATCAAAGTGCTCTCTTCCCCTACTCTACTATTGTTTGGTATAAAAATTGTGTTCCCAAAATGTCGCTATCACTCCTTAGAGCCTTCCGCGGGAAACTATTAACTAAAGACAAGATGGAAAATTTTGGGATAAGCACAGATGTGAGATGTGTTTTATGTGAGATGGGAATAAATGAAGACATTGATCATCTCTATTTTGAATGTGAATATTCCAAATATATACTTACAAGGAGTTTGCTCAAATTGGGTGTATCAGACCCCATTGAACCAATTCTATCTAAAGTGGGAGATTACTACTTAGCGCATTTTGGAAAAAAGAATACCCTCGGCATGTTAGCAAAAACTGCTCTAGCAGCTATAGTGTGGCATGTTTGGAAGGAGAGGAATAGAAGGATTTTCGAAAAAATTAAGAAGCCAAAGACTGTCCTGTTTGAAGAGATAGCCTCAGATATCAGAATCATCCTCAGGGATCAAGACCTCGGGACTCTAGAAGCTAAGCAAGCTGTGGAAAGATGGGAACTACGAGATGCTGGATAGGCTTTTTCTTGCAATTTGTTTTTGTTTATGTTTATGTACAGATCGGTAGGAAGGATAGGTGTGTCTGTAGAGGGTGACGGCGCTTGTGCCCTCTCCCCTCTCTAACATTACTTATTCTTGTTTTCCTACCCATGTACTCCTTGTACATTATTGTTTTTAAATAAAGTCACTCACTAACTTTTCATATATATATATATATATATATATATATGTATATATATATATATATATATATATATATATATATATATACATACATATATATATATATATATATTATAAAAGAGGGATGTTATCAAGAGAAATTGGATAAGAGATATTGGACAAGAGAAATTGGATAAGAGATATCTATATTATAAAAGAGGGATGTTATCAAGAGAAATTGGATAAGAGATATTGGACAAGAGAAATTGGATAAGAGATATCTATATTATAAAAGAGAGATGTTATCAAGAGAAATTGGATAAGAGATATTGGACAAGAGAAATTGGATAAGAGATATCTATATTATAAAAGAGGGATGTTATCAAGAGAAATTGGATAAGAGATATTGGACAAGAGAAATTAGATAAGAGATATCTATATTATAAAAGAGGGATGTTATCAAGAGAAATTAGATAAGAGATATTGGACAAGAGAAATTGGATAATATCTATATTATAAAAGAGTGATATTATCAAGAGAAATTGGATAAGAGATATCTATATTACAAAAGAGAGATGTTATCAAGGGAAATTGGATAAGAGATATCTATTATATAAAAGAGGGATGTTATCAAGAGAAATTGATAAGAGAATTTGGACATGAGAAATTGGATGAGAGAATTTGGATATCTATTATATAAAACAGGGAAATTTGATAAGAGAAAATATAAGAGATGAGATTTTGAGGGATAAAAGAGGAGGTGGGGAATTTTGCACATACAACCCCGGTTTTTGTATTTTTGCCCATGGACCATCCCCAGACACCCACCCACACTTTTTATTCTCACCCTTCCGACCTTTTTTTCCAGTTCTTTGAAGATTTTGAATCTTATCCTACTAGGACAAAGCTTTGTCCTACGTGGCAAGTTTGTCCTAGGTGGTAACGACAATTTTGGGGGACTGAAATTTTGGGGGAAAACTTAAATTTGAGGGGAAACTTGAAATTTTGTGGGAAAACTTGAAATTTGGGGGAACTTGAAATTTGTGGGGTAGAAAAACTCAGCCATTAAATAAACCGTGCCATATGGGCACGGGTAATGACTAGTATATATATATATATATTCAAAGAAATCGATCCCCGATCAACAACTAAAACAATAGAAGAAAATAAATAAATTTATGAACTAAAGTCTGGATACCTTGGAGGGGATGCAGCCGAAGTTGAGGCATGTGCCGTCGAGGGTCTCTTGCTTCTCGATGCATGTGGTTTTGAGCCCAGGATGAACCACATCTATGAGCTGACAGTGGACCGCTCCCGATGCCGCCTGAGATTTGGCCGATCCGAAGTGATCAATGGTTGGAAATATTATCAGTTCAATAAAATTGATCCGATTAGTCAAAAATCGAAACTTTTTCAGATGAACCTAGTCGATTGATCCTTACATCTTTGACCTTGGAGAGATGGAGATGGAGAGTGGTGTTGATCCAGGCGATGATCTCGTTACAGCCGACGAAGTAAGCGCCGTAAATCATCAGATGTTCGCCACTGCCAGTAGAGATCAGGGATTGCAGGTCAGAGAGAGAGAGAGAGAGAGAGAGAGAGAGAGAGAGAGAGAGAGAGAGAGAGAGAGAGAGAGAGAGAGAGAGAGAGCAGTGTTAGAGTTTGGGGAAGAGGAATGTGTTATTTTGGAGAGAATAAGAGATAAGGGCATGTTCTTTTGTTGGAAAGTATAAATTGGGAAAGTTGAGAAGTATGGAATCTGATGAGAGAGAAATTTGGTGTAGTGTGTTCTTTTGTTGGAAAGTGGGGTTGGATTCTGGAGTTGGAAAGTTGAGGTAGGGCCCACTCCGTGTAGTGTGTTCTTTTGGTTAAAGAAAGTTGGATGAAGAAAGTGGTGTGGGGCCCAATCAAATTAAAACTAAACTAATTAATTAACTGATTAATTAACTAACCATATTAAATATTAACTAAACCTAATTAATTAACTGAAACATATTTAATTAATAACTAAACTATTAAATAACTTATTTATTATTCTAATTAATAAACTTTTTAATTAATTGGGTGCGCTAACAAATTAACGCTTGCTGGGTCTTCGAACGAATTTCGCGTGGATTGCAAAAATTCCTATCAAATTGACACTTGCTGGGTCTTCGAACGAAAAAAAACCATTTGAACGCAGCCTTCCCATTGGTTTGATGGGCCCCGCAAGCATGGAATCCCAAGTAATCCGCGATTTTCGCGTGGATTGCAGAAATTGTGCAGGATTCTCAAAATGTGCTACACGTCAGCATACAATCCAAATTTCCGAAATGAGCAAAAGAACACGATTGAAACACGTTAGCTAGGAATCCTTATGAACAGTAGGTGAACAGTAAAAATTTTACCTTTCTCCCCCAACGATCTGAGAAAAGAACAGCCCCTAACAGGAGAGAGCAGTGTTAGGGTTTGGGGAAGAGGAGTGGGGTTTTTTTGGAGAGAATAAGAGATAACAGTGGACCTAAAAATATTTAATAAAAAAAGATATAATAAATGTTTTTTATTACAGTTGTAAACCGCCCCTAGACTAAAAAAATTACGCGCGCCCTGCGGTATTCTTCCCGCCGCTTGTTTTTTAAAGGCTTTCGCGGATTCGAACCGGCATAAACATACTCCGTATGAGACGATTATTTGTGACGGTTCGAAACCGTTAAAACAACATATGGCAGTTTTTCGAACCGCTACTAAAATAACCGTCATAAATAAGCCTTCCTTTTGTAGCGAATGGTGAAATCCCAACTAAGCATTGAATAAAATTTAATCATGACATAAATTGGCAAGCTTGAAAGCATGGAAGCACGGAGTTATGTGTATGTCTAGTAAGCATGGAAGCATAACTCCATTTATGACATACAAGGGACATATTAACATGGATGCATGGAGTTATGTGTATGTCTACTAAGCATGGAAACAAAGGGACATATTAACATGGAAGCATGGAAGCATGGAGTTATGTGTATGTCTGTTAAGCATGGAAACATAACTTCATTTATGACATGCAAGGGATATATTAACAAGAAAGCATGGAAGCATGGAGTTCTGTGTATATCTACTAACATGAAAGCATGGAAGCATGGAGCATACAAATCATTGCATAAATTTTATTATGACATGCAAGGGACTATGGCGTCCCCGGGTTGTTAGCATGCAAGTGTGCAATATGATTGGGGCATACCAGATTTAAAATATTTGTACTGCAAGCGCACGGTGTTATAGTGTGGCTTGGGAGTCGAACACAGGGAGGCGTGGTTGTGCTTGTTTCTAAGAGGAACCAAATTCACCGTAGGGGGGTGACCTAGCCTGAATCGATAGATGGTTTGTCACGGAAAGTAAATACGGGGTTAAACAATATAAAGGGGAACCCGGGAATTTGGTTTCTACCCTATCATGTGTTCTCGCTATTACGACCGGCGGATAGGACAACGATCGGAATTAGGGTTTAGTTGTGAGACGTTGCCTCTAAGAGTGATACCAGAGTCCCATGGGCCCGATATTCTGGTCGGTGCCCAGGATGATACGCCGGACTAACCGGGTTCGGTCAGTGGGCATTCCCATGTCCATTAACACTGACCGACTCCTGGAGCACTAAGCTTGCAATGATAACTCCCAACATCTCATCATGCCGCTCCTGCGCACTAGGATTCGATGTCTACGCTAAGGGCATGAGCTATGGCTAGGGAGTCAACCGCCAAGTTTATTCCCCCTTGGCCCAACGATCAAAGGCAGTCTTTTTCCCGTCGATGACAATGAAACACTCCGCGTAACCAATAAATCCCTAATCCCTATCGGAATCCTAGTCCTATGGACGCATCAGGAAGAACCCACGAAGGGGTTTCTACCAAAATCCCAGATTTGGGAACTACTCACATATTATAGCTAAAAAGCAATCTAAATGAAAATCGACCGTTAAAATCATGATCAGGAAATTGAAAAGAAGTAGTAGCAATGCTATTAAGATAATATCAAATTTTCATAAAGATCAGAACACTTACAAATAACACTAAAATTCCAGCCGTCACAATAGAGAAAAAAGACAGAAAATACACAGCTCTCGTTTCTGAAAACCTACTGCAGGTATATTTAGAAAACGACTTCACCCGATCGGTTGAAGAATCAACCGATCAGGTGAGCTGCTACATTCTTCGGCTGCGGTCTTCAGAAACTTCACCCGCTCACGTGACCCGATCGGTTGGCGCAAGCGGCTCATCGTTTGGATCTTGCGGTCATGAGGTGAATCGATCGGTTGAACAATCAACCGATCGGTTGGAAATATCGCCCAAAAGAAAAGAGACTTCAGTCAACTTGGCATGGTCAGCGGGCCGTCGGGTGAGCTCTCTGGGTTGTCTGTTGGAAGAATCGTCTACAGATGAACCGATCGGGTGAAGGTCACCCGATCGGTTGGAATTCAGCTCCAATTTCCTGAGAAGTCTGTTGGGATGAACCGATCGTCGAACTGGTCAGTTGATCTTCACTATGCTTCAGCTGCTATCTGGGTCGGATATGCGTGCATCACCCGATCGGTTGGCTGTGTCCAACCGATCGGGTGGGGGCTGAAAGATGGCAATCTTGGTCGTTTGACCCCCTGGATCGCGCGTGACTCCTCCCGTTGCTCCGGGGACTATGATATCTTCGTTATGTGTCCCCTACACTGACGATCTCCAGCAAACACACAAAAAACACAGAGAAGTGAAAGAAAACTAGAAAACACGAGAAAATGGATACGGGACGGCGGAAAATAACGGAAAAACACAAAGAAGACGTGCGTGAATATATAAAATATAAACACACGTCAAAATCCCCCAAGTTGAACCCTACCTCGTCCTCGAGGAAGACTTACGTGTGTTTATATTTCATATATTTGCGCACGTTTTCTTCCGTGTTTTTCCGCTATTTTCTGCCGTCTTGTATTCGTTTTCTCGTGTTTTCTTGTTTTCTTTCACTTTTCCGTGTTTTTGTATATTTGGAGGAGTTTACCGGCGTAGGGGACATAAAACGACGATATCATGAGTCCCCGGAGCAACGGGAGGAGTCACGCGTGACCCAGGGGGTCAAACGACGAAGATCGCATCTTTCAGCCCCTCACCCGACCGGTTAGTCACTTCCAACCGATCGGGTGAGGCACGCGTGCATCACCCGGACACAAGTTAGAGCAGCCAAGAAGTCACCCGGTCGGTTCAGAGACCGGTTCAAACGCCCCAACTCTCTGGATTCTGATGCTGAATGCCAACCGATCGGGTGACCTTCACCCGATAGGTTCACCTGTAGCCGATTCTCCGAAGCCAAGACACGGAGAGATCAACCGACCGGTTCACCCGACGGTACGAAGATCCAACCGATCAGCTTCAACCCTCAACCGACCGTGCCGTGTGATCGGGTGAAGTCCTATTCTGAGCTGCCGAAGAAATGAAGCAGGTCACCCGATCGGTTGACTTTTCAACCGATCGGGTGATATCGTATTCTATATATATGACCCCTAGGTTTTCCAGAAACCGGAGTTGTTATTTTTTGCTGTTTTTTCTCTCTCTTGACGGCTGTAATTTTTCAGATATTTGTAAGTCTTCCGATCTTTGTTAAACTTTAATATAGTGTTATTAGCATTGCTCTTACTGCTTTTCAATCGCCCGATCATGTTTCTAACGGTCGATTTCGATTTAGATTGCTTTTTTACTAAATATGTGTGAGTAGTTCCCAAATCTGGGATTTTGGTGGAAACCCCTTCGTGGGTTCTCCCCGATGCGTCCATAGGACTAGGAAATCGATAGGGATTAGGAATCTAACGGTTACGCGGGGTGTTTTATTGTCATCGGCAGGAAAAAGACCGCCTTTGACCGTCGGGCCAAAGGGGAATTGGCGGTTGACTCCCTAGCCATAGCTCAGGCCCTTAGCGTAGACGTCGAATCCTAGCGCGCGGGAGAGGCAGGATGAGACGTTGGGAGTTATCGTTGCGAACTTAGTGCTCCCGGAGTCGGTCAGTGTTAATGAACACGGAAGTGCCCACTGACCGAACCCGGGAAGTCCAGTGTATCATCCTGGGCACCGACCGGAATATCGGGCCCATTGGACGCTGGTACCACTCTTAGAGGCAACGTCTCACCACTAGACCCTAATTCTGATCGTTATCCTACCTGTAGGTCGTATCGGAGAGAATCACACGATAGGGTGCAAACCGAAGTCCCGGGTTTTCCCTTTGTCTTGTTTATCCCTCGCATTCTATTTTTTGTGACAACCCATCATCCGATTCAGGCTAGCTCACCCATGGGGTGAATTTGATCCTTCTTGACACAAGAACATCCACGCCTCCCTGAGTTCGACCCCCAAGCCACACTACAGCACCGTGCGCTTGCGGTTACAAATATTTAAATCTCACACCCCCAATTACTTATTACACACATCTGACACGCAAACCCAGGGGACATCAAGCTTTATGGCGCCGTTGCCGAGGAGGCAACGTGCTTGTTATTTTAGGATTTCATGAACCCTTGAGTCTAGCTCTCACCCCTATCTCGCGATAATTTTCGCACTCTACACTTTTTGATTTCACTTGTACATATTGTAAATAGTAGTTGTATAGAACTGATTGACTGAGTGGCCGTGCTGCTATCGCTACATTCGCCTACCATTTATGCAACCCGTGCTTTTGACGTGTTTGCTATTTGTGCAGTTCTCTCTCTCCCCTTTCTTATAGGTTTTCTGCCCCATGACGAGGATGTTGTGTACCGTTTCGGGCGATATCTGGGATCATTCGCACCACATCTGCTGCTTGGCACAAACCTTGGCAGAATCCCTAAATGCTTCGAATATTCTAACCCTTCTGTCTACCGCTGTGGAAAATCAGAGATGGTATCTTGATATGCAGCAGGATCCAGTCACGACAACTCTCCTTCCTCCTGATGATGTGGCGTGTATCGACATGCCCAGTTCCGGATTCGGGGAGAAGAATTGTTCACGGAGCCCGGTCAGGAGAACCACCAGGCAGAGTCTGTCGGTTGCGTTGGACAAGAGCCGATCTATACCTTACAGACTTTTATCAAGCATCCCAGCTCTTGGGGCAATGAGGAAGCGTGGAGCAACGGTGGGGAATCATCGACCATTGAAACATGTTTTCACGTCGAAGCTTTCTTCCCCAAGAATTACTATGAGCTTGAGAAAGACCCGGCACCTTCCTCGGTTGCCCCTGTGATACCTTGCGAGGGTTTACCACGTGGAACCACAGTTGGGAGTGAAGTTTCGAATACTGGCTTTCGAGAGATCCACGAAGAAGTCCTTTCACTAGAGGATGCTCAGCTTGAGAAGTATGCGTCGGGGCCTCATGAAGTTGAGATGAAAGAGTTACCCCGGGACTAAAGTATGAATATTTGGGGACGGACTCGACCCTGCCGGTCATAGTGACCTCCAGGCTGCCTGAAGACCAGATGACCAAATTTCTTGGTGTTTTAAAAAGGTTTAAGGGCGTTTTCGGATATGCAATTAAAGATTTAAAAGGGGTTAGCTTAGGCCTCTGCTCACACAGAATACTGCTTGAGGATGAGCAAGCCTCCTCGATTGAGCCACATCGGAGGCTAAATCCCATAATGATGGAGGTGGTGAAAAAGGATATTGTTAGGCTTCTACATGCCGGTATCATATACCCTATCTCCGATAGTCGCTGGGTTAGCCCGGTGCACGTCGTATCCAAGAAAGGAGGAATGACGGTGGTTCGCAACGAGAAGAACGAGCTAATACCTACGAGGACCGTCACAGGGTACCGGATGTGCATCGACTATAGAAAGCTGAACAAAGCCATGAGGAAGGACCACTACCCTCTCCCTTTCATTGATCAGATGCTCGAGAGGCTGGCGAAGCACAACTACTTCTGTTTCATGGACGGGTACTCCGGATTCCTTCAAATCCCTATTCATAACGATGACCAGGAGAAGATGACTTTCACTTACCCATTTGGGACATATGCCTATAGAAGAATGCCGTTCGGACTTTGTAACGCCCCAGCTACATTCCAAAGACTCATGTCCGCTGTCTTCTCCGACTACTCCCAAGATATCATGGAGGTTTTCATGGACGATTTTTCCGTCTATGGAACTGAGTTTGACTCATGCCTCAGCAATCTAACTAAAGTCCTGGAGAGGTGTCAAGAAAAGGGACTAGTCCTGAACTGGGATAAATGCCACTTCATGGTCCAAGAAGGGGTTGTGCTTGGACACGTCATCTCTTCGAGGGGAATCGATGTTGATAAGGCAAAGGTTGAGGTGATTGAAAAGCTTCTGCCACCGCTCAATATTCGAGGAGTCCGTGGGTTTTTAGGACATGCGGGATTTTATCGCTGCTTCATAAAAGACTTCTCGAAGATTTTCAGGCCGATGAACCAACTCCTCATGAAGGACACGCCTTTCGTCTTCGATGAGGAGTGTATGGAAGCCTTCCGCACCCTGAAGAAAGCTTTGATTTCTGCACCCATAATACAGCCACCAGACTGGAACCTACCCTTTGAGCTAATGTGCGACGCTAGTGATTATGCCGTTGGTGCCATCTTGGGGTAGAGGAAGGATAAAAATCTGCATGACATATATTATACGAGCAAGACCCTTGACGCCACCCAAAGAAATTATACTACCACCGAAAAAGAATTGCTAGCGGTCATCTACGCCATGGACAAGTTCCGGCAATATCTCGTTGGTGCTAAGGTGATCGTGCATACAGATCACGCGGCTCTCAAATACCTATTGAGCAAGAAGGAAGCTAAGCCGCGGCTCATTAGATGGATTCTCCTCCTCCAGGAATTCGACCTGGAAATCAGAGACAAGAAGGGGGCGGAGAATGTTGTTGCCGATCACCTGTCCAGAATGTCTACCCTCGATTTGAACGATACTCCGATCGATGATTCGCTCCCTGACGAGCATCTTTTCTCCGTCTCTTCCGCTTGGACTCCTTGGTACACCGACATCGCAAATTATCTGCTTGTGCCATCGTCCCCCACAATGTGAGCTACCAGCAGAAGAAGAAATTCTTCTATGAGGTCCGCAAATTTTATTGGGACGACCCCCATTTGTACAAAACCTGCAATGATGGGGTGATACGGAGATGCATCCCTGAAACTGAAACGACCTCTATAATTTTCCATTGCCATAGTCAGCAATGTGGAGGGCATGCGAGCACCTATAAGACGACTGCAAAAATTCTCCAAAGCGGATTCTACTGGCCAACCCTCTTCAAAGACAGCCATGCTTATGTCCAGGCCTGCGACAAATGCCAAAGGACGGGGAATATCTCCAAGCGAAATGAGATGCCTCAACACTACATCCTAGAGGTAGAGATCTTCGATGTGTGGGGGAGTGGACTTCATTGGACCGTTCCCTTCCTCTTCAAGGAACCAGTATATCTTGATAGCCGTGGACTACGTATCAAAGTGGGTTGAAGCGATAGCCAGTCCAACCAATGATTCCAGAGTGGTCGCCAAGTTCTTTAAAAACAACATCTTCCCGCAGTTCGGTGTACCTCGAGTCCTGATCAGTGACGGAGGGAGCCACTTTATAGAGAAGAAATTCGAGGCTCTCTTGAAAAAGTACGGGGTACAACACCGAGTGGGGCGTGCCTACCACCTGCAGACTAGCGGCCAGGTGGAATTCTCTAACCGGGAGATCAAAACCATACTAGAAAAGACGGTGGCCAACTCTAGGAAGGATTGGTCATCAAAACTTCCTGACGCGCTTTGGGCTTACAGGACGGCATTTAAAACTCCGATCGGCACAACCCCCTACCGGCTTGTCTACGGGAAGGCATGCCATCTGCCCGTGGAATTGGAACATAAGGCATTTTGGGCAATGAAGAACCTAAACTTCGACACCAAGGAATTTGGAGGGCACCGGCAATTACAAATTAACGAGCTCGACGAGATCCGGCTCAATGCTTATGAAAATGCCAGGATTTACAAGGAGAAGCTGAAACGGTGGCACGATAAACACATCTTGAAGAGGGAATTCAAGGAAGGAGACTTAGTTCTCCTATTCAACTCAAAGCTGAAGCTCTTTCCTGGAAAGCTCAAGTCAAGGTGGTCGGGACCTTTCCGCGTCACCAAGGTCTTCCCACATGGGGCTATTGAGATAATGGGAAGGGATGAGCCATCCAAAGTCAACGGGCAGCGCCTGAAACACTATGCGATAGGAGACCCAGAATTCTCTCCGGTCGGATTCTCAGCGACCGACGACTCTTCCTCAAATCCTCCGGACCCTAATTGACCACCATATGAGGCGTCGAGCAAACGACGTTAAACAAAAGCGCTTCATGGGAGGTAACCCATGTTCTACACTCTCACCCTTGTTTTTAGACTCAATTTTTAACTTTATTTTATCTATTTTAATAATTAAATTCAGCCGCGATATCATCCGTCGAGAAACTTAGGCCAATCGTGAATTTCTGCAGGAAACAAGCCCTCACCCGATCGGGTGACTACTCAATCGATCGGGTGAGACGTATCAGACGATGGCCATATCTACTCTCCTTGTGAACCGGTCGGGTGAAGCATCGCGTGACCGGGTGGCAGACCGTGCGAGAAGGGCCGAACTCTCGGGAAATTTAGGGAATATACCAACCGATCGGTTGAGTGAAGCCGCTGTCATGTGGCTGACCGGGTGAAAAGTTACAGACTCGCGGGAAGAATTGAGAAGCGGTCAACCGATCGGGTGAAAACTCACCCGATCGGTTCACCTGTAGCTGTTGGCCGACGGGAAGTTTTCGAGACTTATCCACCCGATCGGGTGAATCCTCACCCGATCGGTTCGCTTTTGCCCCTATAAATACCCCTGTCGCACAATTTCGTCCACCCGACCCCCAAACTTCCCTTCACGCGATCTCTCTCCCTCCAACTGCCGAATCGACCTCCTCCATCCACCCCACTGCCCCTAGATCTTCACCCCCACTCATTTCCATACTCCCCCACCCTCGCCACCTCGCCATCAACAACATTCTCTCATCAAACATCCAAACCCTAACCCTAACCCCCAAATTTTCGAAAATTTCGATTCTTGTCGAATCAGCGAGCGGCGGCTTCCCAAATTGCTTCCGTATATTGCGTGGGGTCTTTCGGGTGCTTGATCTTACAACGTCGATGGGTAACCTCTTTCCACTCTTCACATTTATTTCATTTTATGTAATGTCTTGAATTTGTGTTTGCACACTTTATCTGCTTCTTCATCTTCATAGACACCATATCCCGCTCCATCATCTTTCCCCTCGCCGTCACCATGTCCGGGAAGGGAAAGGAAAAAAGCCTCGTCGTCACGCAGACATCCCCCCTTTACGGTCCCTTCTCCCCATCTTTCATCGGCATAAATCCTTCGTCCTCGGAGGATTCCTTCTACCATTATTCACCACCTTCTTCACCATCTCTTTACCATTCTACCACTAGCGACTCCGATTGACCTTCCCCTAGCATATCTCTGCTTATTCACGATCACATCTTATCGCTAGCACTATATCGTCTAGCTTGGGGGAAGTCAAATTTTTTGGGTGTGCTGTCGTGTTTTGTTTTTCTTTGTGTGTTTGTTTATTTGTCGTGCCGTGTGATTTTCCTTTTTATTTTATTTTATTTGCTGTTTATATGTCGTGTGGTGTGATTTTTATTTTTATTCTTATTTTCAGTTTCGTTTGGGTGATTTTCTTGTCTTTCTTGTCTTTTTGTGTCTGTGCGTATTTCCTCCCATATTCATTGCCATCACGTATTTAATTCTATTGCATTGAGGGTAATGCAAGTTTTAGCTTGGGCGAGTCGCACTTCGTGCGTCACTTGTCTCTTTTTCTTCGTAATTTGAGTCATTTTTCCCCGTCTTTTTCTTTTTCTTTTTCTTTTCTTCTTTTTACCTCTTTCTCCTAAAGTTGAACCCTATGATGAATTGCCACAAAATCACACACACCTAGCATGGCATCGATAATCACATTCACTAACCCTAGGATATCGAGTCCTCTTGCATTTCATGCATCGTGGGTCCACTTAGCTTTTTTTGAGTCGTGCGTCGTGCGTAGCTGTTTGGTGTGCTTCTACTTTGTGATTTTACTTTATATACTTGTCCAGGAATGACCCCTAGATTATCATGCTTCGATTTGAATATGCGGTATTTGTTTCTCGTGTCTGCTTCTGCATGCTATATATATATCGTATACTTCATTTCGCATGTGTCGGGATTCCACAACTAAGGACTAGGATAACACATTTAGCCCATGCTCTAATTAGCGAGAATAGTTTCCTTTGTCCAAGTGTTTAGATTCCGATTTCTTTTTTTTGTTTTACTTGGTGCAAATCCCCTCGTCGTGTACCGTTCTCCCACTTGGGAGAGTACACATGTGTATAGCCAAAAAACCCCCAAAAATCCAAAAAAAAGAGAAGAGAAAAGAAAAGAAAAACCCAAAAAGAAAAGAAAAAAATATATGTATAGCCAAAAAACCAAAAAAATACATATATCCAAAACCCAAAAAATATATGAGTGTGAATATTTTCCTACTTACCGAGAATAAAGGGAAGGCGAGAATTTGCACCGAGTGTTCTACTCCACATCATCTCAACCCCCATCGTTTTCGAAAACACTTGGCTTAGGAACTTTGTAGCTATTATCTAGGCTATAGTGTGGTGATTTCCTTAACCCTAGTTGTGGAGTCCCTGGCGCATGATATGTTTCGATTCTCGCTCTATTCTCATGCATGCTTAAGCTATATATTCACCGCTTATTTCGAATCGAATTGATATTTGGGTTATTTCTTGGATTTGTGTATATCGAGCTTTATTGCACATCGTAGATAGTGACACCGACTGCTAGCACACGACCACACTCACTCGCGCTTCACCGCGTGGGCCCACGGCACTTGTCTGGACTCGTATTCCTTGGTTTAGTGATGTGATTTGGTGTTTGCTTGCTTAGTGTGTCATTTTTTGTTTTGTTGGCCCTGACGGGCGATCCAGGAGTTAGAGTTCTCTTTTTCTCTCTTTCTCTCTATTTTCTCCCTCCGAGCTCCTACTCTCACTCGTCTTCCTCGAGGACGAGGAAGAGTTCAGCTTGGGGGATTTTGACGTGCGTTTATATTTCATATATTTGCGCACGTTTTCTTGCGTGTTTTTCCGCTATTTTCTGCCATCTTGTATTTGTTTTCTCGTGTTTTCTTGTTTTCTTTCATTTTTCCGTGTTTTTGCATATTTGCAGGAGTTTACCGGTGTAGGGGACATAAAACGACGATATCATGAGTCCCCGGAGCAATGGGAGGAGTCACGCGTGACCCAGGGGGTCAAACGACGAAGATCGCATCTTTTAGCCCCTCACCCGACCGGTTGGTCACTTCCAACCGATCGGGTGAGGCACGCGTGCACCACCCGGACACAAGTTGGAGCAGCCAAGAAGTCACCAGGTCGGTTCAGAGACCGGTTCAAATGCCCCAACTCTCTGGATTCTGATGCTGAATGCCAACCGATCGGGTGACCTTCACCCGATCGGTTCACCTGTAGCCGATTCTCCGAAGCGAAGACACGGAGAGATCAACCGACCGGTTCACCCGACGGTACGAAGATCCAACCGATCAGCTTCAACCCTCAACCGACCGTGCCGTGTGATCGGGTGAAGTCCTATTCTGAGCTACCGAAGAAACGAAGCAGGTCACCCGATCGGTTGACTTTTCAACCGATCGGGTGATATCGTATTCTATATATAGGACCCCTAGGTTTTCCAGAAACGGGAGTTGTTATTTTTTGCTGTTTTTTCTCTCTCTTGAAGGCTGTAATTTTTTAGATATTTGTAAGTCTTCCGATCTTTGTTAAACTTTAATATAGTGTTATTAGCATTGCTCTTACTGCTTTTCAATCGCCCGATCATGTTTCTAACGGTCGATTTCGATTTAGATTGCTTTTTACTAAATATGTGTGAGTAGTTCCCAAATCTGGGATTTTGGTGGAAACCCCTTCGTGGGTTCTCCCCGATGCGTCCATAGGACTAGGAAATCGATAGGGATTAGGAATCTAATGGTTACGCGGGGTGTTTTATTTTCATCGGCGGAAAAAGACCGCCTTTGACCGTCGGGCCAAGGGGGATAAACTTGGCGGTTGACTCCCTAGCCATAGCTCACGCCCTTAGCGTAGACGTCGAATCCTAGCGTGCGGGAGAGGCAGGATGAGACGTTGGGAGTTATCGTTGCGAACTTAGTGCTCCCAATGTCGGTCAGTGTTAATGACACGGGAGTGCCCACTGACCAAACCCGTGAAGTCTGGCGTATCATCCTGGGCACCGATCGGAATATCGGGCCCATGGGACGCTGGTACCACTCTTAGAGGAAACGTCTCACCATTAGACCCTAATTCTGATCGTTATCCTACCCGTAGGCCGTATCGGCGAGAATCGCACGATAGGGTGGAAACCGAAGTCCCGGGTTTTCCCTTTGTATTGTTTATCCCTCGCATTCTATTTTTCGTGACAACTCATCATCCGATTCGGGCTAGCTCGCTCATGGGATGAATTTGATCCTTCTTGACACAAGAACATCCATGCCTCCCTGAGTTCGACCCCCAAGCCACACTACAACACCGTGCGCTTGCGGTTACAAATATTTAAATCTCACGCCCCCAATTACTTATTGCACACATCTGACGCGCAAACCCGGGGAAGTCAAAGACGAGTGAGAGTAGGAGCTAAGAGGGAGAAAATAGAGAGAAAGAGAGCAAAAGAGAAATCTAAATCCTAAATCACCCTTCAGGGCCAACAAAATCAACAACGCCACACCAAGCAAGCAAGCGCCAAATCACAACACTAAACCAAGGAAAACGAGTCCAAACGAGTGTCGTGGGCCCACGCGGTGAAGCGCAAGTGAGTGTGGTCGCGTGCTAGCAGACGGTGTTTGTCACGCCCCGCTTCCCAAAAACATGGAGGCGAAGCGTGAGAAGGTCCGCTCAGACTTGAAGCTACAAAGCCGCAAGTCCGATAAGCGTCAAATATTACGAAGTGGCAGGTCCCTGTAATGTGACTCAGAACAACAATAATAATAATAGAGAAAGAGACGAATAATTAAAAATTAATCAACTCAGAGTCCAGATATAAGTTCACAACCAAAAATGCCACCAGGCAAACAAAAGAGTCCAAAAGAAGAGGCCTAGCATGGCCAACAAGGAAACTAACAACAACGGTGCTACTCACCGACAACAACACAACCAACAAAAGAAGAACGAAGGAGCACTAGGACTGGTCACCGGTGTCCTCGTACTCAACGTCAGCAACGGAGTCGGGCACGTACTCCACGAACTCGTCGCCCTCAACTGCAACCTCTGGCTCAGCAACTAACATGCGACACCCAAAGAGAAGGGGCACATGTCAGCAAGTCTACAAGACTTGTGCAAGGAAACAAGAGAAAAGTGACAACAACCTAGCAGTTCTAGAGAATAGTATGACATGGCATTTTATGCAATAAAAACAACAACAGTTTTAGTTACGGCATGATTTTAGCAAAGCAAGTAAACATGGCATGGCAAGTAAACAATGACAAGTACAAGGAATTGTAAGCACGTCGTGCACAGAGATTCCGCCCTTTGGCTAGAGTGGCTGTACGGGCCAACTCTTACGCTCAAGTGACCGTTTATCCCTATCCCTCCACGTGTGTCGATCCAAGGCACTACCCCCGAACATGTAATGCTCGCTTCTGGATCACGATCGAGGAAGTGTTTTTACACGTATGGCGTAGGGTTATGCCCGCATAACGGGTGCCTAGCCGGTAACACGGAAACACGGATTTTGTACACGGATTTGTAGCGTGTGCTACGATGCAACATGTGACATGATAAGCATAATGGATGCACATGACATTTTAATTGAAATGAAATTGAGTACCGTTAAAGGAAAGTAAACATGACAGGCAATTGTATGAAATGACATGGCAAGGGAAATTCTAGCTTCGTTGTCAAGCTAGGGTTGAAATCTGTGCCTAGACCGCTATCATTTCACGGTCTAGTCTCTTTCACGCTAACGAGGTAATGGCCTAAGAAACATGGCCTAAAGTAAGGTTGGCAAGTTTCACTTGCCTGGTACCGAAGTTGTTGTTCGACGTGAGTCACAAGATCGGTGTCCTACGGAAATTGGGTTCGCTGTTTTGACAAAACAGAAAATTAGAATTACAGATCAAATCCATATTTGTATTGAAAACCTATAACGTCTAATGAATCATTTTTAATTAGGTTTTCTAATTACGGTGAGGGTTAAAAGAGATTAAGGGATAGATCCACTAACCGTAAGAGTAGCGAGCGAAAAACACCAAAACAGATCTGGCTTCGGCGACGGAAGAACGATCCCGGAAAGCTACGGCTGAAATCGAGATCCAGCGGCCTAGAGAAGATGGCCAGCGTAAGAAACGGCGAGAGGGAAGCTTCGAGGAGGAAGGAAATGGTTAGAGCAATGTTGGGGATGATTTGGGGAAGATATTGGCTCAGAGAGAATGAAGAAGAATGAAAGAATCGAATAGATTAAATAGAAAACGAAACGGCAGCTGCGACTTGACCTAGGTTTACTGGGCAGTTTAGTCGGTCAGAGAAGGGTGGCCGACCGACTAGTTTAGGATCTAGTCGATCGGTCGTCTAACTTAGACCGACAAAAAGCCAAACCGTGAACAGGGTTGATACAGGTAGAAAGATTTAGTCGGTCTGCGAAGGCCCGTCGACCGACTAGTTTAGGATCTAGTCGGTCGTTGATCATTCATAGACCGACTAAGAGAAAAATTAGATGGATATTAAGCACTGAGAATTAGTTGGTTAAGGAAGGAATCTTAACTGACTAGTTCAAGAACTAGTCGGTCGGTAATTGTTCTTTGACCGACTAACCATAAACAGTAACTTCGACAGTACAGTAGGACTCAGAATTAGTCGGTCTGAGTACAAGTCCTGACCGACTAGTTTGGGAACTAGTCGGTCGAAGAATGAGCTTAGACCGACTAAACGTAAACAGTAACTGATCACTCCTTATTTTACACCTTTTTTCCGCATGACTGCATGCCATTTAGATCGCTCAAATCACGCTTTTCACGATTTATCGACAATATTGCTATACTTTTCACGATTTGTTGTTTTTGTCATATTTCAGGAGATTTGGAGCGATTTGGAGTGATCCCCTGATACGCCTACTCCAGAGTGTCACCGATGACTTCCCCGAGGGGTATTTTGTGATTGGAGAGGAGTGGAAGAAGAAAGAACGTCGCAGGAGCGACGAGGAGGCAAAAACAAGCTGTTTGGGCATTTTTGGTGTCTCACTCGGCCGAGTGAAGGAGTCACTCGGCCGACCAGCGAGACACCGCTCGGCCGACCAGATCGGACACGTTTCATGTGTGCATTCGGTCGAGCATCGGAAGCCACATCGGCCGAGTGACGAGACTCCGTCCGCCCGAGTGGCACTCAGACGACGCCCATCAAAAAGTGCCAACTTACTGTTTTTCGTCTGCCTGAGCTTCAGAAGACCCACTCGGCCGAGTGGAAAATGCCGACCGCCCGAGTACATAGAAGCCATCGGCTGAGTGACGACAACTCACTCGGCCGAGCCACCCCCGAAGTGAAGACCCCCGAAGACCAAGACTTATTGGAAATTCTCAGGGTTTGTCACTCGGCCGAGCGACTTTTGTCTCTCAGCCGAGTGCGACGCGCTGCCTGTAGCGTAAATTGCGATTATCAGGCTGCGCAGGGGCATTTTGGTCACAGTTTTTTGGACGATTTTGGGGGGTATTTAACCCCTGTTTTTACCCTAGGTTAGAGAGCTTTTCTCTTGACTTTTTGCAGCTTTTTAGATTAAACTTTTTAGCTTTTGATTCTTGTGATTGGAGAGGAGAGGAAAGTTTATTTTTGTTGGATTCTTGGAGAACTCTATTGGTTTGTCTCCCTCTCCATTAAAAATCTCATTTTTATTGCTTATTTGAATATTGTGATGAATTCTCTTGTTATTTCAATTGATTATTTTTGTATTTGTGATATGAATTGTGAGTAGTCTATACGTCTTGGGGCGTGGGGATGAACCCTACGAGCCCGATTTCTGATTTGTGATGATTTGGTAGAAATATTGCTAGAATTGCTATTAGGGTTAGTTTGGGATCGATTTACTACGGATAGCTAGGTGTTCATATCGATTGGGATTTGCAAGAGATTAGATCCCAATTCGATAGTAAACCGTAGAAATCCGAATTGGGTTGAAATTGAGTTTCCGTGGTATCGGTTTGCAAGAGATTGGACCGATACTAGGGTTCTCGGTTGCAATTCCATGCCGATACCCGTTTGCAAGAGATTGGACGGGTAGAAACTATCCCAACCTAGGTCATGGCCTGAGTTTGCACGAGAGTGGGCTCGGGGCGCGATTGAACGATGATGTTGATCCTAATGCTAGCTTGCCTAGGCTAGGGTTTGCAAGAGATTGGACCCAAACCTAGGATAGCTATAGACCGGCAACAGCGCGAGAGCGTGAGCTAGGTTTTACATTCAGTTGTAACTAGTTCATCCGAAATTCTACCCTAGCAATGTTTATACCAATGGATCACATTGACGAGATACGGTGAGTAGCGGGGATTCCACATTCCCTAGGCGTCCTTATTTGATTTGATATCCCCATATTTTGTCTGATGATTGTGACAAGATCGCCAAAAGGCAAATTCCCTCTTCTCTGTTCATATAGCCAGGTTGATTGGAGCAGGCACTTTCATTCGTCCTCCCTGTGTTCGATAACCTGCTCGCCGCTACACCGTGCGCTTGCGGTAAAACTACAACCGTCGCTCCGGGACGTGTATCTGGGGCGCGATCAGTAACTAAGCTGAATTTTACTGACAAGAACTAGCCGGTCAGAGAAGGTTTGCCGACCGACTGGTTTGAGATCTAGTCGGTTGGCTCTCCTTCATGAACCGACTAAGATGCACCCAAAAGTGCCGAAACGAAGCGCGAAGCTTCGAGAAGACTCACATGGCCTCTAGGATCACTCTAGCACTAAGATTAAGACGTTATGAAGTTAATCGTAAGGATTTCTATCGAGAACACACACAAACAAAAGAATCATCCAATATTATTAATATAAATTAGTCATTACAAAAACCGGTCGTTACATCCTCCCCACCTTAAAAAAAATTCCGCCCTCGGAATTTCCTAACACTCACGTGTCAGGGAACAAGAGTGGGTAGCGCTCACGCATCTCATCTTCTCTCTCCCAGGTAGACTCTCCTGGCAAGCCGTGTCGCCACATTACTCTAACAAGATCGACGATCCTGTTCCGAAGTGACTTCTGACACCTGTCCAAAATCTGCACTGGCTGCTGGTCATACGTCAGATCAGGGCGAACGGTGATCTTTGAGAAATCCACAGCGTGAGATGGATCGCTGATGTACCGACGAAGCTGTGACACATGGAAGACATCGTGAACTCCTTCCAAAGAAGGCGACAAAGCTAAGCGGTAGGCTACCTCGCCAACCCTCTCCAGAATGTCAAATGGTCCAATGTATCTCGGGCTCAGCTTCCCCCGTTTCCCAAAGCGAATCACTCCTCGATTCGGGAAAATCTTCAAGAACACATGGTCACCTGGCTGAAACTCCAACGGACGCCGTTTATCATCAGCCCAATGCTTGAAATGGTCCTGAGTAATCCTCAGCCTCTCCCGTATGTTCCTGACAACATCCATAGCCTCCACGATCATCTCTGGTCCTAACAGCTCCCGATCCCCAATGTCATCCCAGCTCAGTGGCGATCGACATTTCTTCCCATATAGCGCGGCATAAAGGTGCCATGCCAATACTCGCCTGGTAGTTGTTATTGTAGGCAAACTCTACGAGGTGGAGATGATCCTCCCAAGAACCCTTAAAGTCCAACATACACGCCCTCAGCATGTCTTCCAAGGTCTGGATCGTCCTCTTGGACTGGCCATCCGTCTGTGGATGGTACGCCGTGCTGAAACTCAGACTCGTACCTAAACTCTTCTGTAGACTCTGCCAGAACTGAGATGTGAACCTCGTGTCTATGTCCGACACGATACTCACAGGGACTCCGTGAAGTCGTACGATCTCCTGCATGATTCACGTTACATCACTATCTATACTAGAAAAAGGAAATTAAAACGGAGAGTAAAAGGTTTACCTCCATATATCTCCTCGCTAGTGCCTCAGTAGACTGTCCTACTCGGAAAGGAATAAAGTGCGCGGATTTGGTCAATCGGTCTACGATTACCCAAATCGCGGCATTCTGCTTCGGACTCCGAGGTAGTCCAGTCACGAAGTCCATAGTGATGTGCTGCCACTTCCACTTCAGAATCGGAAGTGGTTGTAGCAACCCCGCCGTACGCTGATGCTCCGCCTTTACCTGCTGGCAAACCAAGCACTTGGCTACACTCCGAGCCACACTCCTCTTCATACCATGCCACCAAAAGTTCAGGCGAAGATCCTTGTACATCTTGGTCCCACCAGGATGCACAGAATACGGTGAACTATGTGCCTCCGCCAACAGCTCCTCTCTAATATCCCCAGCCGGCATACACAACCTGGCTCCAAATCTCAGCGAGCCATCCTCATGAATCACGAAATCAGTCCGCAGACCGGCTTCCACCAACTCTCGAATCTTCACCAACTTCGGGTCTCCAGCCTGTCCAGCCTTGATCATATCCATGATCGTCGACTGTATATGCATACACATCAATGAAGAGACCTCTCCAGGTAAAACAATCTCAATACCGGACTCGCAAAAATCCTGCTGAAATCTCCACTACGAAGTCAACATCATCACCGTTGGAAGCCAACTCAACGCATCTGGAACCACACTCACCTTGCCAGGGTGATACTGCAGATCGATCTCATAGTCTGCCATGAGCTCCAACCACCGACGCTGTCGCATGTTGAGCTCCTTCTGAGTGAAAATGTACTTTAAGCTTTTGTGATCAGTGAAGATCTTCACCTTCTCACTCAGCAGAAAGTGCCTCCAAATCTTCAGCGCAAACACGACTACAGCCAACTCTAAATCATGTGTCGGGTAATTCTTCTCACGAGCCTTAAGCTGACGAGAAGCATACGCGACCACGTGCCCATGCTGATGCAATACGCAACCGAGACCCTTTCCAGAAGCATCGCAAAAGATCTCGAATCCTCCACTCCGGTTGGGCACAGCAAGAACATGGGCAGACGTCAACCTCTCCTTCAGAACACCAAAAGCTCCCTCGCAGTCATCAGACCAAACAAAAGATACATCCTTCCGCGTCAACCTGGTCATCGGCTCGGCGATTCGAGAGAAATCCTTGATGAACCGTCGGTAGTAACCTGCAAGTCCAAGGAAACTCCGGATCTCAGACACTGACTGCGAAACAGGCCACTCACTGATAGCCTTAATCTTCTCGGGATCCACCAAAATACCATCTCCAGTCACCACATGCCCGAGAAAAGCCACCCTATCCAGCCAAAACTCGCACTTGGAATACTTCGCATACAACATATGCTTCCTCAAGATCTCCAATACCGTCCTCAAGTACGACACATGCTCCTCCTCTGACTTCGAGTAGATCAGAATGTCGTCAATGAAGATAACGACAAACTTATCCAAAAAGTCATAAAAGATCAGATTCATCAGATTCATAAAAACTGCGGGCGTGTTGGTTACACCGAAAGGCATAACCACGAACTCGTAGTGTCCATATTTCGTCCTGAATGCTGTCTTCGGAACATCATCCTTCCTCACCTTCAGCTGGTGATAACCACTCCTCAGATCCAGCTTAGAGAATACTCTCGATCCTCCCAGATGATCAAAGATATCATCGATACGAGGCAATGGATATCGATTCTTGATGGTCACCGCATTCAACTCCCGGTAGTCCACACACATGCGACGCGAACCGTCCTTCTTCTTCACCAGCAAGACCGGTGCTCCCCACGGAGACACACTGGGATTAATGTAACCCTTCTGAAGAAGGCATCCAGCTGCTTCCGCAATTCCTCCAATTCTGCGGGTGCCATATGATACGGCGCTTTCGAAATAGGCTGCGCTCCCGGAATGAGATCGATCGAAAACTCGAGAGCTCGATCAGGTGGCAATCCAGTCATCTCCTCGGGGAAGACATTGTCAAAGTCACGCACTACCGTAGGCCGACACTGCTCCATCTGCATAGCCACAATCTCCACTGGCTTGGCCCGAAACCTGACCGGACCAAGCAAACTACTGCCACGGCTGAACTCGAACACAGGATGTCCAGGGATCTCGAACACCACCTTTTTCCTCCGACAATCAATCGTGGCGTAGAAGCTCCCTAGCCAGTCCATCCTGAGAACGGCATCATAGTTGATGATGTCATGGACAATAAAGTCTGCGTAGAGCTCATGTCCACAGACCACCAAAGGGCAAGAGTTGCAACCACGATGCACCGTGACCACGCCATTCCCTGTAACGATATCCCAACTCTTGGGAAGAGGGGAAGTCGACAAGGAATGCTTCTCCATGAAGCTCCGAGAAATAATGCACATCGATGCACCTAAGTCGAAGAGGACTCGTGCAGGGAATGTGCACACCAAAATCACACCTAAAAGACAGTCTAACATTCAAATCCTATCCAAGCAGGCAAACATATGCAACAACCAAACATAATCTAATAGCTTAAAACTAACTAAGGAAAGAAACATCTAGATTGAGAGTTACCTGCAATAACCTCGTCCACCGCCTCAGTCTCGACAGCAGTCATCAGAAACGCCTGTCGCCTCGGCTGAACAGCCTGCTGAAAAGCCTGCCTCTGCGGAATAAGAGGCGCTCCACGTCCAGCAGGAACAGGTGCCTTCTGCTGCAACGGCTGAGCTGTAACAGGTCCCTTCCACGGCTGCTTGGACTTCAGGCAGTCCCTCATGGTATGCGCAGGATCACCACAAATCAAGCACTGTCCCAGCATCTTCCGGCACTGATCCTTGACATGCCCAGTCTTGCCATAGAAATGTCAAGTCTTCAGAGTAGGAGGTCCTCCGGGCCTCTTGAACTGCATCGGCTGATTGGGCCCGTGCCCAGGTCTCATCACTGCTCTGGCCTGCTCCACAGGCCTCTTCCCAGCTCCAGAAATCGGTCCCCTCTTCTGGCTCATAATCCGCTCCTGCCTCTTCACTGCTATCAAAACCTTCTGATAGGACTCTGCATCAGAAGAGGTCACATAGCTTTGAAGATCCAAAGAAAGGCCTTGCAGAAACCTCTGGGCTCTCTCATCAGCATCCTGCACCATCTTTGGTACAAAACGACTCAGCCGGGTGAACTCCTGGTGGTACTGGTCCACCGTCAAGCTCCCCTGCTTCAATTCAATGAAGC
>JAULAV010004222.1:0-24998 GCA_030789695.1 Scilla litardierei | reverse complement strand
AGCAAGAAGACGGCACTGTCACAGAATATGAATCAAGGGATGCCACGTTTATAGAGGATATGTTCCCTAAACAGGGCGAAGTCAGAAATGATAATGATCTCCATGAGTTGGAAGATCCAGACTTCGTGGGTATTAGGTCATTTGAGGTACAAGAGAATACTTCTCAAGTCCCTAAAATTAGTGGGAGCGGTGTGTCCGAAAGAGAAGTAATTCAGAATTCTCAGCTTGATGAGTCAGTTGGGAGAGGCAAAAGGGTTAAGGTTCCCCGACGAAGATTTGAAATCGAAGGGGAAGCCTTAATTGCTGTACCTCAAGATGATGAAGAACCTCGGAGTCTAGAAGAAGCTTTATCTCGTCATGATCGAGATTATTGGAAGAAAGCTATGGAGGAAGAAATGGATTCCATGAAAGTTAACCAAGTTTGGGAACTGGTTAACTTACCGCCTAATCGAAAAACAATTGGAAATAAGTGGATTCTCAAAATAAAGAGAAAGGCGGATGGATCCATTGAAAGACATAAGGCTCGGCTGGTGGCAAAAGGATATACCCAAAAGGAAGGTATCGATTACGAAGAAACTTTTTCACCAGTTGTCAAATTTGCCTCTATTCGCCTAATACTAGCTTTAGTTGCTCACATGAATTTAGAACTTCACCAAATGGATGTCAAGACGGCATTCCTAAATGGTGAACTAGATGAGGAAATCTACATGGATCAGCCAGTAGGTTTCATTGTTAAAGGCCAAGAAAATAAAGTCTGTAAATTACATAAATCTATATATGGCCTTAAACAAGCATCTAGGCAATGGAACCAGAGGTTTCATAGAGTTGTCACCTCATTTGGTTTCGAAATGATCGAAGAAGATCATTGTGTTTATGTGAAGCAACATAAAACCAAATTTGTCATCTTGACATTATACGTAGATGACATTTTGTTAGCTAGTAACGATATGGAGTTTCTGATAACCATAAAAGAATGGTTATCATCTAATTTTGAAATGAAAGACATGGGAGAAGCGGATTTTATACTTGGTGTAAAAATCCGAAGAGATCGTTCTAAGAGATTTCTTGCATTGTCGCAAGAAACATATATTAATAAAGTGTTAGAACGGTTCAACATGTCTAAATGTAATCCAGTTGAAACTCCAACATCAAAAAGCGATAACCTAAGTCAAGATGATTGTCCTAGTACAACAGATGAAAAGAACAAAATGGCAAGAGTGCCATATGCAAGTGCAGTTGGTAGCTTAATGTACGCTATGTTGTGTACAAGGCCAGACATATGTCATGCAGTAGGATTGGTAAGTCGATATCAGTCAAATCCTGGACCTGAGCATTGGAAGACTGTGAAGAGGATCATGAGATATTTGAAGGGTACAGCCAATTACAGTTTGTGTTACGAAGGTTCATCCACCAAACTGGAAGGCTACACATATGCTGACTATGGGGGAGATGTAGATGAGAGGAAATCTACATCAGGATATATTTTCTTGCTTGGAGATGGGGCCATTTCATGGTGCAGCAAGAAACAAACTTGTGTAGCTCTATCAACCATGGAAGCAGAATTTGTTGCTGCTTCACTAGGAGTTCAGGAAGCTATTTGGTTACGACGGTTCCTACAAAATCTGGGTATAAAACAAGAACCAGTAATTGTCTACTGTGACAATCAAGCTGCTATAGCTTACACCAAGGACCCAAAGTATCATAGTCGTACCAAACATATCGACATACGATATCATTTTGTGAGAGACATTGTTGCTGAGAAGATAGTTTGTATCAAGTATATATCTACGCACAAAATGGTTGCTGATCCTCTTACTAAACCCATTCCTAGAGATGTTTTTTTGAGACATGTAAAAGCTCTAGGATTGCGTAGAAATTGAAATATACTTGCGAATGTACTCTGTTATATATATTGATATTGTTCAATAAAATATTTATTTCATTCATTGTGTTGAATGATATTTGTTTGCCCAAAAGTGTTATTTAACACATAAAAGAGTACATAAGAAAAAGTATGTCAAATAGGCATGGAGATTGCCCGCTCACACAGGCAATCGCCTCTGACGTTCTAAGTGGACGAGTAGGGATAAGACTTAATCCTCTATAAAAGTCGCCTTGAATAAGTTTCAAGATGAGGTCATTTTATATATACAAATAATGACCGAGATGAACATGTTCCCCAAAGTTCATCTAAGCCTATTGATAAGCCAGACACGAATTCTTAGAGCAATTGATTGCTGTAGAATTCAGTGTTAAATGTATGAGTACATTTAACTTGGAGTCTGAACGGTGTTGGATTGAATTACTCCAAAGACGTACACAATACACCGTTGCATGTGATTCATACCACATGTGCTGGAGTTGACCATAATGGGAAGTGAGAAAGTGGATCCCTGCCTCTCCACTGTGTGAGTCCCTGGAGGATTAGGTTCTTCCGTATACCCTTTGACTATTGACTAATATTCAAAGTCTCAGTCTTAGTGATAGCTACTTTAGCATATTCCTTATGGCCACGAGTGATTCGGTCTAAAAGGGTATGTTTAGGAAAGCGACTGAGTTGTGACTTAGAATATTAAGTGCAAAGGAATGGCTAAGTTTGTTGATATCAAGTTTGATGATCTTAATGGCCGGCCAATCTGTGTGATTAAGAGACATCAATATGGATGTGTTTAAGTATGTCCTTAAGAGTAAATATAAGGAGGGATCAGGAATACTTACACTGATACAACAAACTAGACCTGGGGTATTATAAGCGACAGATATACTTTAGAGGATTGATAAAATATAGGGCAGTTGTGTATCTCTAACCAGTGCACAACAAGATTGCCTGTATTCGCTTATGGGTCGCACGACCAAGTTACCAAGTATGAAGTCTTCTTCACTTGTTGTTTTAGTAACAACAATCCCATCATGTGCGAGTGGGAGATGTTGGAATTGGGTACACCCATGATGGGTTTAATTCATGGGGTAAATCGCAAATATAATATTAATAAGGGGTTATATGTAAATTGAGTTATCCTTAGTGGATAAGTGCAATTTACAGAAGTTCAGGGTTCCCAATGCAAATTGGTTTTGTAACGAACTTTTACGTTATTTTGTTAACGTTAAGTTTGCAACGGGAGGAAACCGCTCTTCTTAATCCCTATAAATATCTGCCATAGGCAGAGAGAGAAAATTCATTCAATCAAAAGGAAATTGTTTTGCGTTTTGCGTTCTCTCTTCTCTCTCCCAACACAACCAGCCAGAAGAAGAAGTCTAAGGTAATTTTGGTGGTGTAAACAAATTGGATTTTCTTCGGTAATTTCCAATACGATCCAAGGCGCTTCTCCTATATCCGCTGCGTTTTTCAGGTGATGTGTTCATCCGATTTCTAACAACATATTCAGAGTACTATTAAGTGGGAATTAAATCGCCATAACCAAAAACAAAGATCACCTACTAACATAAGTGCCCACAATAGGCGCCAATGTTGAACAAAGATTATTGAGATCTGAATATTGCAGAAAATAAATTTGTACACGTGGAAGACAATGGGAGATCTTCGGTTCTCTACGATGGCTAGATCTGGGCCGCAAGATTTCATCTGTGAACATCTGCATACTAGACAAGGACCAGCTAAGTGAGGTTAGGACGGCGCCTGACCTAAAAACCTCTCTGATCCTCAAGGTAGACTCTACCTTTACGTATATAAAATTCTAGGGTTTTACAGAAATTGTGTAATATAGCATAATGTTGCATTCCTGACTTCGTTGATTCCACTGCCTACATAGAGCATATACATCGTATGTCCATCCTTCCTTGTCCAAACCCTGGTCGAAGATCGCTCGCGATAGATTGAGGGTCGGTACCACCCTCAATCTAATCCTCCATCTCACTTCAACATAATTCATTGTTCTCGTGGATTTTTTGCAACATATACTCACAGTTGAGCCCATAAAGGAGCCCACACCCAAATTATGTTATCATAGCATCCATTTCCGTAAATGGGAACACGATAAAATTCCGAAAATAGTTTCTTTAACAAGTGGGAGTACAGTTCATTCAATTTGAAGATCAATAAAAAAACAACCGAAATTCATTCGGCATCCATAATCCAAACTGCCAGGAAAACATGACTTCTCCTCACATGCAAGTTACGCCTCTCATGCCAATCCCATGTTCGTCTAAAAGCTAAAATATGCCCAATACCACAAATGGACAAAAAGGATCTAGAAGCTAGCAGCAAGATTTGCAACTTCTCCAGTGGGACAGATCATTTTGGTCGGTGCTGCTGCTCCCTGGGCCCCCACTGATCATCAATGGATCCACGGTTGTAAAGCAATAACAAACCAGAGCCTATAAACGCTACAGTGTCACATATGAGGCAACCAGCGCAGCTCCCTGTCTCTCCATTTATGCGCACATCAGTTGTGATTCACGTGAATTGCAGGAGTTAATCATTCCTTATGAGAACTTCTTTCCTCGCATTATAAAAACTACATTTCTTCCGCTATATGGATTTTTTTTTTTTTTTTTTTTTTTTTTGGGGGGGGGGGGGGGGGGGGGGGGGGGGCGACGTGCGGGCGGCGCAGACGGTGGCACGGGCGGTGGAGAGGTGAACGGTGACGGGGGAGATCGACTAGGGTGTTGGGGGGTAGCTCGGGCAGTTGTTTATGGTAAATGACCGCTGAGGGTAAAAAAAATGAAACGAGTTGGGTTAAAAACCCAACTCGTTTGGAAGTGGTGCCCAAGGAATTTAGGATAAACTGACTCGATCGAGCAGCGAAGATGCTCGGTCGAGTCGGACACGCAATAAAAAGAGTTTAGGAAATTCCCTCTTATGCTAAATCGAGCAGGAGCTGCTCGGTCGAGCAGATCTCTACTCGGACTGAGCAGATGCTGCTCGGGCCGCGTAGACAGAACGTCGTTTTTTTTCAAGTTTTGGCGAGCATGTACTGCTCGACCGAGCACGGGGTTGGGGGGGAGGGCTGCTCGGTCGAGTCGGTGTCTGCTCGGGCTGAGCATAGGTTGCTCGGGCCGTGTAGACAGAGTGATGTTTTCGCTCTTCTTTCTCGTGCCTGCGCTGCTCGACCAAGCAGAATGGCTACTCAGTCGAACAACCTGTATCTCCTTTTTAGCTCTTTTTCTTTGGTCTTTTCTTCAAATCTGCTGCTCTCCTCCAGCGTTCTTCCGTTTAAAATTTCGATTTACATGCCCCTTCATGTTCAACCTGTAAAGAGCAAGAACCCATCAAATTTTTATGATTTTGTGTTTTTAGGAGAAATAATTATCATTTTTATTTGATTTTCTTAAATAGATAAAGTAAAAACAAGAAATTGCAAAAAAAATCCAAGATCTAAGAGATTGGGTTGCCTCCCAATAAGCGCTCGTTTTGAGTCATGAGCTTGACTCACTTTGTTTCATCAAAAATTGTTTGGTGCGCATGAGATTCGCGCATCGTTCTTGCCAATGATACCGTGCAGCGGTATCTGGCATTCTTCCAATCCAGGTTTTTCCCTTGCGTAACCGATGGCCTCCGGTTCTTCACGATGCAGAGAATGATTCAAGAGCTCCTCATCCAACATCCGGATATAGGCAGCGACCGCTTTGTGGTAGGTTGGGTCACCGTCATCGTCAACACCTGTTCTTATCGGGTCCTTCATGACCCCCTCAAAAGTAAAATCTCCTACTGCTTCATCTTCCAGGAGCTCCAAATAGCTAGCTCCTTCTTCACGAACGTGCTCCCTCATTGGTTTCTGCAGCCTGAATTCAGCTTCAATGTTGCCCACATTCAACGAGAGAGTCCCTTCACGGACAGCAATCAAGACGCCGGCCGTCGCCATGAAGGGGCAGCCAAATATAAGTTGGGAGCTCCCTCCCTCAGGCATGTTCATAATAACAAAGTCAACTTGAATACACAACCCAGGAGGTATTTGCAGAATAATATCCCTGGCGATACCTACCGGATATGTGATCGAATACTCCGCAAGCTGTATGGATGATGTGTCCATATTTTCTACCTTTTTCATATCATCATAACATCGCATTCCATTCCATTTTCGCATCCAAATCCCATATTTCCGATATCGCATTTCTGACATTATATTCGAGTTCCGTAGTATTTTATGAGTTTTTAGGGATTTTGGAGCGATTTGGGATCCGATCCGGGTATGGACACATCTGACACTCCCGCGAGCTCATTGGCGAAGCTCTGCAGGAGTTCGTCGTGTTTTTGCAGCCATAGGAGGAGTGGAGGAGAGAGCAGGAGGAGAGGGAAGCTTTAGCAGCTTCAGGAAATAGTTTCCCAGATGACTTGACCGAGCAGAGCAGCTGCTAGGTCGAGCAGATGCAAATGAAGAAGAAGCAGCAGATACGTAGGTTGCTCGGACCGAGCACTCATAGTTCTCGATCGAGCAGCTATTCTTTCCGAAGCCCGACTAACTCTTGCACGGCCCGAGCAATTTCTTCAGCGCCCGAGTCAGCTCTCTGCTCGACCGAGCAGAGCCTACTCGGGCCGAGCAAACAGAGTGAAGATTTTGAAGAAACGTGATTTCATGTCGTGCTCGGTCGAGCAGTACATCTGCTCGGACCGAGCAGACGACCGAGCAACACACTACTCGACCGAGTCGCCCACTCGGTCGACGATGCTAAGGCCGTTTTTGGAAGGATCTTTGAGAGTGGCTGTTGCACGATTTTGGGGAGTGAAGGCTGGCAGCTGCGAAGCGTTCGGGGAGCGAATTCATTCTGAGTTTGGAGAGTTGTTTTTGGGGAGCGAAGATTAGAGAGGAGATTAGAGAGTAATTTTTGTTAGATCTAGATTAAAAACTTGCGAATATTATTTGGATCGAGATTTATTGGAATTTTGCTTGGCTATTTTCGCGTTCTTAGAATCCTATTTTCTCTTGAGATCTATTTCTCACTGTAAGTTCTCGATTTTTATTCTATCAATTGCCATGATGATTTCTCTCCTAAAAATTGTGTTTTTATTCGTTAATATTGCTATGAGTGAGTAGTCTTTTCTAGGATTGATTGGTTAGCCCTAAGATCCTAGGGGGAAGACATAGATCTGGATCCCTATATTGAATTAGGAATTTAGGGGAGCATTTCGGTCGATCATACCAAATCCCTAGATAACCCGTACTGAGATCATGCCCACGGTCTGTGGAATTGATGTACTTAAGGGGTACCCTTAGGATTCGAATAGGGAAATCGGTGGATCCAAGCATGGCTCGTGGTCATGCCTGGCTCGTGCCTTGAGGGGATCCCCCGATGAACTATATCGCTACGTTGACGGCTACCGCCATTGCGTCAACGAGAGCCAACGAAATACCTCGCAATTCTAACTCACAAGAGTGGTACGAATTGGGAGATTAATCCCCAAACCCTAATGCAATGTAAGGATTCTATTCCAACGTCGATCCCCGACGATCTTAGCGATGATCCCTAACGCCCTAGTCCTTCTTATTATTAAAACAACACCACCACCACAACCAATTCTCTCAACCCGATAGCTATCTCACTTCGAGATATAGAAGTAAACTGAGAACCCAAATACACTGTCACCGTCCCTGTAGGATTCGATATCTTTTATACTACAACTTGACACCGTCCGCTTGCGGATAGAGCCCGGAATTGACACCTAGGGGCCATACCATGCCTGGCGATCGTAACACCGCCGGGTGGAATCTAGGTGTAGGTTTCGGGTGCGTCAATGGACATATTCGTCGGCTCCAATTTGCTTCCGGTCTGCAATCTCTCAAATATAGAAAGCGACATCAAACTGATGCTCGCCCCTAAATCGATCAAAGCTCGGCTGATGGGCATCCCTCCGATGGAGCATGAAACGGTGAAGCTTCCCGGATCCGATAGCTTCCGCGGCATGTGATTCTTTATAATAGAGGTAGAGTCCTCCATGAGCTTTATCTCTTCGTGCTTCCTCTTCCCCGTGATCAGGTCCTTTAAAAATTTGGCATAAATGGAAATCTCTGTGATGGCATGAATGGAATGTTCAACTATATGCCTCTTAGAAGCTCCGTGAATTTGGAGAATTTCTTCTCCATCTTAGCCAAAGCCAACCTCTGTGGATATGGTGGGGGAGGTCGGCTTACTTTGTTTCTTGTGACATCATTAGGAGACGGCGTTGTTGTGGGTGTGGTAGAGGGTGAATCTGCTTTCTCCTCATTCTTTGTAGGCTCTTCCGGAGCCTCTTCTTTATCACCACCAATAATGGCCTCTTCAGTTATGACTTTCTCCTTGTTCACAACCAGAATCATAATGGGGTCAGTCGTCCGTCCTCCACACGTGGTAACAGAAACCACGGCGTTTGCTTCAGCCCTCGGATTTTGCTCTGGTTGCGAAGGCAACCTCCCTTAGCTGGGACATCTGGCCTCATAAAGAGGGCTGGATCTCGTAATGAGGGCATTGATGTTGGAGATCCTTGAATCTCTCCCAGGCCTCATAAAGAGATTCTTGCGGGAGCTGTTTAAAATTTGAAATGGCTCCCCGGATCCGCACCGTCTTTAATGTGGATAGAACTTATCCACAAAGGCGAGTGCCAGCTTCTCCAATGTGGTAAAATGGTTGGGCGGATGGGCCCGTATCCAGTATGAGGCTTTATCCCTTAAGGTGAGGGGGAAAAGCTGCAGCTTGATGGCATCATCACTCACATCCTTAGCCTTAAAAGTGTCACACTTTGCCAGGAAAGTGTCGATGTGGTGATTGGGGTTCTCGTGAGGATGCACATGGAAGGGATCCTGCTGCATTAAATTTATAAGCCCCGTCTTCAGCTCGAAGCTCGCCGCCGCCAGTTGCGGTCTAAGGATAGAAGAATTATTTTCAAATGTTGGCTTCATGTGGTCCCTGATGGACCTGGTGCGAGGAGGAGTAGTATTGTCTGCCATCTGAGCAAAGGGAGATTGATTTCTACTTGAGGCCCTCAGAGCCCTTGCTGTTTTCTCGATCTCAGGGTCGAATAATAATTCTTGACTTAATACCCCGAAGAGAGTGTCCATGCACCAAAACAACTCAGACAAATACCATTAGTAGCAAGGTAGTAATTAAAAGAATAAAAAGGGTAAAAAGATGAGGAATGATAAGATTTGCTAGCAAACTCTTCAAAAAAAATAAACTGAGATACACTATTGTCGTCCCCAGCAACGGCGCCAAAAACTTGATGCACCCGGAACCTACACCTAGATTCCACCTAGCAATGTCACGGTCGCCAGGCGTAGTATGGCCCATAGGTATCAATTCTGGGCTCTATCCGCAAGCGGACGGTGTCAAATTATAGTATAAATGATGTTGGATCCCACAGGAACGGTGACAGTGTATTTAGGGTCTCAGCTTACTTTTATATCTCGAAGTGCGATAGCTGTCGGGTTGAAAGGATTGGTTGTGGTATTGTTGTTGATTCAATAATAAAAGGAACTAGGGTATTAGGGGTCACCGCGAAGACCGTCGGAGATCGATATTGGAATAGGATCCTTACGTTGCATTAGGTTTAGGGTATTAATCTCTCAATTCATACCACTCTTAATGTAGTGATATAGTTCGTCGGTGGATCCCCTCAAGGCACGAGCCGGGCATGGTCACGAGCCTTGGTTGAATCCACCGATTTTCCTATTCAAATCCCAAGGATACTCCTTAAGCTCGTCAATTCCACAAACCGTGGGCATGATCTCAGTGCGAGTTATCCTAGGGATCTGGTAGGATCGACAGGAATACTCCCCTTTATTCCTAATTCAACCTAGAGATCCGGATCTACATCTCCCCCCAAAGTCTTAGGGCTAACCCATCAACCCTAGAAGGGACTACTCACTCATGGCGATTTTAACGAATAAAAATATGATTTTTACAAGAGAAAACATCGTAGAAAATTAATCAGATAAGGATTGAATAGCTTACGTGCCGAAGACGAAGAAAAACAGCGAGCAATAATTCCAAAGAAATACGGAACGCAGAGAATAGTAGATCTCCAAAAGCAATTCAATAATCTTCCAGAAAATAAGTTTAGATCCAACAACCTTTTCTAATCTCCTCTCCCTCTCAAAGTAATTCAAAAAATTAACATAAGAAAAAACTCCCATAACGCAGCAGCCCAGATCCACACTTCACTCCCCAATCGCGCAACAGACGGCCGCACGAAATTTCCAAAATTAGCCTTCAGCGTCGTCGACTGAGTCAGTGACTCGGTCGAGCAGGAGATTGGTCGGTCGGCTGCTCAGTCGAGCAACCCTTCTGCTCGGTCGAGTACGTCAGGGAGTCGTGCTTCTCCAAAAATCACCACTCTGTATGCTCGGCCCGAGTCAGCTCTGCTCGGTCGAGCAGCCAGCTGAGTCGGTCGCCAAAAGATCTGCTCGGGCCATGTAGGAGGTTGGCTGAGCGTCGGACTTAGGGGCTGCTTGACCGAGCACCATGAGTGCTCGGTACGAGCGGCATGAGTATCTGTTCCACTCTTCGTCTTACCTCTGCTCGACCGAGCAGCTGCTCTGCTCGGTCGAGTCACCTAGGAAAATATTTGCTGAAGCTCCTGCAGCTTCTCTTCTCCTCTTGCTCTCTCCTCCACTCCTTCCATGGCTCCCAAAACTCGGCGAACTCTTATAGAGCGTCGCCAACGGGCTCAGTGGCATGTCAGATGTGTCCATATCCAAAATGGGTCCCGAATCGCTCCAAAAACCCTGAAAATCCATAAAACACTACGAAACTTGAATATAACGTTAGAATTGCAATATCGTAGGTAAATACGGGATTTGGGTGCGAAAAATGGCATGAAATGCAATGGCATGATGCTATGAAAAGATGTAAAATATAGACACATCAAGAGTCCAGTGCAATTCATAGTTAAGACCTTGGCTAAGTCAGATAGATAAACTTGTTAATGTAACAAGTTATATCTAACATCAACCTATAGGAACACATTCCACTCAAGGTTTAAGGTGTAATTGGGTTTGATATGAACCTGTACCTTAGACACATTAACGACATAATGCTGACGAAGGGACTAGACTCACGGAATCTATCACTGTAAGGCCCGGGATTTGGTTCGTAGAGATTCCAGTCACTATGTTAACCAAAAAATGATGATTCATTAACAAGGGTGATGGTATGCATGGCTAGAACCTCTGTTACACCTAGAACACGATATGGTCGTGCTCATTAGAATCGGGCTATTAGAGTCACACATAGGTGATGACCTCTCTCGAGAAACAAATGAATGAGTTTCATATACATGTGATGTATGGGACCGATCACAAGTGTTGTGGTCAAGCTTATTAGAGACAATGCACGTCGCAAGAAGTTACGAGTTCATGTTGGAAATATTTATAGGGTGTTATGAATGATCCAAGCAAAAGAAGAAGGCATAAACTCCAAACTAACCTCCTAAGAGGTGATTAGTTGACCAATGATACTTCTGTAGTCAACTAATCAACCTACAGAAAAACAGAGAGTTAGCTAGTCGACTAGTGCTTCAGCACAAGTCAACAAAATGGGCACTGGTCGACTAGTGCATAAGCACTAGTCGACTAATTAGTCCGGATGCACAAGAGTTTTGGTTCAACATTTGGGTGCAAGTTTGATTCAATGGTTAGATCCAAAACCGATGTGAACTTATTGATTTTCACTCTAACATGAATTCCAAAATGTTTGGAGATTCATAGGTGTTTTGGTTTGACTAATTCATCTTGTTTTAGGATTTGATTTGGATTTAAATCAAGAGTCCTAATTGGATTAGAAAACATATATGCCTTCTTCTACCATGTTAAACGATATCGTTGTGGGTCAACTCAAATCTAATACGCTGTTTGTTTCAAATTGAAACTCTCTCCCCCACCCCCGATATATATTTTTGCAGCTATTTTCGAAGGGAGGATGGCAATTAATGCAAAGAAGGCTTTTTATTTTTCTTGTGCGTTATTTTTCCCCTTCCCAGCAATTTATAGTCATGCACATAAGGGAGAGACTACACATGAGCTTTCATCAGCCATGCCTATGATGCATCTTGAAACACCATAAAGTGCAGTAAATATGGTTTATGGCACAAATACAAAGTCAAGCACAAAATCAGAGTCACACAAAGCACACATAGATTTATAATGGAGTTGGCTCCCCCACCTAGGCTCTCGGCATATACTACTACCTCTCTTCGAGGATTTAACTCTTTTTATACTAAAAATAACTTGATCACTCTTGTAGGTGGTGATCAAACCGTTACAAGAAAAAGTTCGAAGAGTTTTACACCTAATGATAGCCTCTTTATGAAGATATACAAAAATTACAACCCATATTAAAAAAATTGAAAACTGATCTAATACAAAGATAATAAGTAGAAAAATATCATCGTAGCATGGATCGTGAAGTTGTGGTTGTGTTGGCAAAAATTGCACGTTAATCTAAGCTCTATTGCGAAAGTTATGTCCTTTTCCATGTTGCGTCTTCTTCCTCTCTCTTTTTTCTCTCCTTCCATTGGATCAATCTTCAAATAATTGAGGAGAAAGGAAGGATAGCCGGCTAGATGAGTGCACCTTGAAGATGTGGCTTGCTATAGGATTACTCAATGTAGAAGAGAAGCCCTCCAACGTGATAGGTTGCTGGAGATTTGATGAAGATGTGCCCAAATTTGAATCCTTGAAAAGAAAGTCATCTTGTATGCACAAATTTGAGAGGGGACACATGACATGCTTATATAGGTTTTGTGAAAACCCTAGAAAGTATGAAAATATCCTTGGTTAGGTTGACCTGAAAAATCTGCATCGACTAGTTGACTAGTTGATCACTCCGTATTTTACACCTTTTTTCTGCATGTTTGCATGCCATTTAGATCGCTCAAATCGTGTTTTTCACGTTTATACGACAATATTGCGATGCTTTTCACGATTTGTTGTTTTTGTCGTATTTCAGGAGATTTGGAGCGATTTGGAGTGATTCTGAGATGCACCCATTCCGGAGTGTCACCGACGACTCTCTTGAGGGATATTCTACGATTGGAGAGGAGTGAAAGAAGAAAGAACGTCGCATGAGCGACGAGGAGGCAAAAATAAGAAGAATGGGAATTTTCAGCATGCCACTCGACCGAGTGAAGGAGTCACTTGGCCGAGCATAGACAGCCCGCTCGGCCGGCCAGATCGGACACGCAACAGAGCTATATCAGCGTGCACTCGACCGAGCATCGCCATACCACTCGGCCGAGCACCGAGTCACCCCTCGCCCGAGTGGAGCCAAGACGACGGTAACCAAAACGTCCAACTCTCTGGAATCCGTCAGTCAGCCCCAAAGACCGACTCGGCCGAGTGACGAATGACCGTCCGCCCGAGTGAAGAACGCCCATCGGCCGAGTGAAGAAAAGTCACTCGGCCGAGTGACGCCCGAGGAGACGACCCCCAAGACCCCCAACTCTCTGGAATCCGTCAGGGTCTATCACTCGGTCGAGTGACATTTGTCACTCGGTCGAGTGAGCCGCAATGCCTGTAGCGTAAACTGTGATTTTAAGGCTGCGCAGGGGCATTTTCGTCAGGATTTTTTGGGCGATTTTGGGGGGTATTTAACCCCAGTTTTTAACCTAGTTTAGGGAGCTTTTTCAGAACTTTTTGCAGCCTTTTTTTGATTAACTTTTTAGGAATTAGATTTAGCTTTTAGGGAGGAGAGAAAAGAGATAATTTGTTGGATGCTATTTTGTTCTTCATTGGTTTGTCTCTCTCTCTCCCTCAAAAACTCCATTTTTATTGATATTTTGAATATTGCAATGAATTCTATTGATTTTGATTGTGAATTTCTATTGCATTTTACTATGAATTATGAGTAGTTCTATCGTCTTAGGGCGTAGGGATGAACCCTACGAACCCTATTTCTAATTTGTGATGAATTGGTGAAATTATTGCTAGAATTGATTAGGGTTAGTTTGGAATTGCTATAATACGAATAGCTAGGGATTCATACCGATTGGGATTTGCAAGAGATTGGATCCCAATTCGATAGGAAGCCCTAGAAATTCGAATTGGGTTGCAATTGAATTTCTCCGGAATCGGTTTGCAAGAGATTGGACCGAAACTAGGGTTTTAGATTGCAATTCTATACCAATACCCGTTTGCAAGAGATTGGACGGGTAGGAACTATCCTAACCTAGGTCGTAGCTCGAGTTTGCACGAGAGTGGGCTCGAGATGCGATTGAACGATGATGTTGTTCTTCACGCTAGCTTGCTTATGTTAGGGTTTGCAAGAGATTGGACCCTACCCTAGGTTTGCTATAGACCGGCAATAGCGCGAGAGCGTGAGCTTGGTTCTACATTTAGTTGCAACTAGTTCATCCGAATTTCAAGTCTAGCAATTGTGAAACCTACGAATCACAATGATGAGATACGGCAAGTAGCGGGGATTCCCTACCCCTAGGCGTCTTTATTAATTTGTTATTTCTTTTATACAATTGAACGACTGTGACCGCATTGCTGCGAATATTTCTCGAATTTCCCTATAGCCTGGTTGACTGAAGAAGACACTGTCATTAGGCCTCCATGTGTTCGATACCCGCTCGCCGCTACACCGTGCACTTGCGGTAAGACTACAGTGTCGCCGTCCCAGGACGTGTATCCGGGGCGCGATCAAGTTTTTGGCGCCGTTGCCGGGGAGGCAATAGTGTTTGATTCTTATAACCTAGCTATTTCTTTCTTTTTGTTCTATCATTTTTTATTTTGTTTCACCCTTCCATTGTGCTAACTATTTCCTTGAAACTCTGTTTTCCCTTGCATGTACACGAGATCCTCGGCGAACCCCGAAGAAATACTATACGATCCGGAGATCGAGCGTACATTAAGGAGGATCCGAGCGGAGAGGAGACCCGTTACGGAAGGGAATTTTATGACCCATCCTGAGACACCCGAAGAATTGGCAGCGCGAATGGCTAGGATCATTTCCATTAGAGATAGGCTTCGGCCTAAGACTTCTTCCACAACCTCGTCCATAGCCATGCCGGAGTTGGCGGCCGACAAAAATTTCGAGTTGAAGACCGGATTGGTGGTTCTTATGCAACAAGATCCTTTTCATGGGAACTCCCATGAAAACCCTCATTACCACATCCAGCTCTTCCTATCAAAATGTGCCACCTTCCAAATGCCGGGCGTCTCCGTAGATGCTATCAGACTGCGCCTCTTCCCTTTCACACTCAAGGACAAGGCCTTATGTTGGTTGAGGACGCAAGCTGAAGGAATCTTCACCACTTGGGATGAATTGGCGATTGCCTTCGTCGACAAATTTTACCCGCCCTCCAAGACGGTGAAGATAAGAAGTGCTCTCATGTCCTTCAAGCAAGGACCACAAGAGACTCTCTATGAAGCATGGGAGCGCGTCAAGGACTTGAAACATCAATGCCCCCATCATAGCATTGAGGATTGGGAGCTTGTCCACAGTTTCTACAATGGACTCCAACCGAGCACGAAGCAAATTATTGATGCCACCGCAAATGGAGCCATTTTGTCGAAGACTCCAGATGAAGCTACGGCCTTGCTTGAGGAGATGGCCTCGAACAACCAACAGTGGGGCGACGAGCGAGGACACTCTTCATCCTCCTTGAAGCCGTCTAGCATTTATGAGGCCAAGGCCGTCGCGGAGCTAGCCAACAAGTTTGACTCTCTCCATAAGGTGGTAGAGAGGTTGGATAAATTTATTACGGAGCCTCAATGAGCCCCTTCTACATCCACGCTGATAAATCATATGAGCAATTGGCAAGACCAATCCCAAGCCATGTATGTAGGAGGAGAGCAAGGAGAAGGAGCTTTAGAGCAAATTCAATATGTTGCAGGGAATTCCGGATATTGGGCCAACCCGGCCACTAGAAACCATCCGGGTTTTTCTTATGCTAATAACGATGGTGCCTTGAACCCCCCACCTCAACAACCTCCTCAAGCTCGGGCTCCACCACCACCACAACCGAATTATCCACCAAGGGGGCCACCGCAACAAAACTTCCCACTGAGGCAACAAGTGGGACCTTATAGGCCACCCGAGTATAATCAAGGTTGGAGAAATCCCAACCCTCCGCAAGATCAACCACGTCCGGATTTTGAAGCTAAGGTGGAGCAGTTTATGGCAGAACAAAGAAAGATTAACGCCAGATTGGAGGCGGGACAAGATTCTCTCGCCACCGTTGTCGCTCAAATTGGGGAGCAACTTGCGTTGCTCAATAGAAACAACCAAAAATTGCCGGCTCAACCCGAGCCGAATCCACGGGGCAACACCGGCCATATCAACGCGGTTTTTGCGGTTACTACAAGAGGAGGGAAGGATACCACCCCCACCATGACTCAAATTAAGGAACCCGTGGTGGAGAATCTAGAAGAAAGCGAGCCGGTAATTGAAGTGGCAAAGGAGAAGGAGCCGCAAGAAGGAGAAAAATCTAGAATGGAGGAGCTTATTTATGAGCGTCGATTTATGCCACCGGTGCCCTTCCCTCAACGGCTAGCTAGAGCCAAGATGGAGAAACGGCTAGCCAAGTTTCTGAGTTTTTGAGAGGGGTGAGCCTCAATATCCCCTTCCTCGACGCTATAGTAGAAATCCCATCTTATGCCAAGTTCTTAAAGGACTTGATCATGGGAAGGAAGAGGAAGGAGAAGATCATGCTCGCGGAGGAAGGGACTTGGTTCACAAAGAGGGAAAAAGAGCCCGCCAAATTTAAAGATCCAGGGAGTTTCCGGATTCCTTGCACTCTAGGCGGCGTCCCCCCTACAAAAAGCATTGGTAGATTTGGGGGCTAGTGTTAGCCTCATGCCTCTCTCCATGTTCCGGAAGTTGAATACCTGCACGGATTTAAAGCCTACCGACATGCGGATTCAACTAGCGGACGGTCGGATTACAAGGCCGGTTGGGATCGCAGAGGACATCCCACTCCAATTTTCGGGAGGCATATGTTTGCCATGCGATTTCGTGATAATGGACATCAAGGAGGAGGGCGACACATCGCTCATACTCGGACGCCCATTCCTCGCCACCGCCGGTGTCATCGTCGATGTGCGGGAGGGGACTCTTACCTTGAACGTCGGCAACATCGAAGTGGAGCTCCATATACCGAAGGCAATGAAGCACATGCCGTATCATGAGGAGCTAGATTATATGGACCTCCTTGATGAGGTCATTGAGGAGGCGATCCCCCACTCCATCGGCACACCCCACGAAGATAGCTTCGAAGAAGGCCTAGATTTGGCCGAGGAAGAGAAGATGGAGAACTCCCCCGATATCTCCATGGCGATTGATGATGGCGACGCTGATGTCACAAGAATACGGGAGCTCTGCAAGCTCTCGAAGTTGAGGACTCCGAAGAAAGCTCCACCGATACGACGATCGGGGTCACCGGCAAAGTCGAAGACCGGAACAAGCTCTAGCTTGGGGGAGCCACCCCCTAACATTGCCCGTGACGAAGGGGCGCTGAGGAAGTCCACACACTACCATGATCCAAATCCGAGCGATCTTCCCGGTAAATTCGACGGGTGCTTCTCATATGCACCCAACATCCCGCGCTAAATTGAAAATTTAAAGGGGTCGAGCTCAAAACTTTAAACGAGCGCTTGTCGGGAGCAACCCGACAGTTATCGCATTATTTATATTTTAGTTTTTATTTTTGTTTTAGACATTATTAGTGTTTTTGAGTCGTTTGCCCGAAAAATTGTGACAACGGGTCCTATTTTCTTTGACAGGAGGAGGAGGAAAGGATATCTATCATAAGGAGGATGACCGAGGCGAAGAAGAGCGCTCCAGGAATGCGCTCGAGGCTTAGGAGGAGGAAGAAACCAACTGGAGTAAGAAAAACAGAGAGTAGAGCCAAAATAGAGCCCCGAAGCAGGAAACAGAGCCTCACTCGGCCGAGTACCATAGTCACTCGGTCGAGCAAAGAAAGCCGTCCGCCCGAGTGGCCCACCAACGAGGGAAGTCTGCTGTACCCAACTCTCTGTCTTTTTTGTGATTTCAGTATAAACTGCCACTTGGCCGAGTATATTTACTCACTCGGCCGAGTGAAACTGATACCCTCCTAGGGCGAAAATTTCCGAGTAGCTTGTGCCACTCGGCCGAATGGAATTTTTCCACTCGGCCGAGGGTGGCAAAGCCACTCGGCCGAGTCGTAAGTGGCGGGGAGAAATTTAAAACTCATTTTTCGTTACGTCACTCGGCCGAGCAACATAGTCACTCGGCCGAGTCGTAACTACCCCTATATAATTAGCTGCGGGGTCGGCGCGATTTTCGAAACGCCCAAAATCTAATTCACGCCCGAGCCCCGCGATCTTTCGACTTCCCTCGCCCGCGACAGCCCATCCCTCGCCCGATTCACCTCGCCGCCACCACTGCTCACCGCGCCACCGCCGGCGACGCATCGCCTGACCACCGCCGACCGCCGGTGACCCTCCTCGCCGCCGGCCAAGCTCCGGTGATCCCCTATTTCGCGTAAAATCTCTTTTTTCTCCCCATTTTTGACGATCCGAGTACCCATTGAGCCCCTAACTCAAATCAACTTCTTTACTTACCTGTTATACCACATCTCCCCCATGTATTTTGAATTTTATACGCTGATATCATTGTTTTATGTGCAGGTTATCTTGGGGGAGCTTAGGGGAGCTTTCGGACGCGCTATTGGCTTCGTGGAGGCGTCGTCTTCACATTTACCTGCTGTTTTGCTCTTGCGGCATGTTCAGGTACCTTCGTTCCATTTTTTAGCACGCCGCATTTTTCATTAGTTGGGTGAGCACTCGGGGCACACATGCCGCCCCGTACACGGCCACGCACTCGGGGAGCTTCCGCCAAGTGAAAGAGGACGGATGAGCCCGGCCCCTCCCACGCTAGGGAGGACTCCCCTCCACCTTCACCACCTCACCCCACACAGCCACTACCAGCCGACCCCGTACATCCGCAGCCACTTCCAGTCGATCCCATTCACGCACAGCCACCATCGGCTCCGGCCGTCGGGCCGCTGGGGATCACGTTCAGAGACGACGCACAGCGCGTCTGATTTGAGCGTATCGCCCAGCGCCCAATAGTACCCTCCAGGTTCGCTCACTTAGCAGACCTAGACCGCCTGGGGGTACTTGAGGGGATGCTCACGTTGTACGACAACGTGGGTTGGCAAGATTTTCTGTCTGTGTCGGCGGACACCTACGTCCGTCCGACACTCGAGGTACTTAGCTCGATCGCCCAGACCGATCAGGGATGCTCCTTTAGACTCATGGATCGAGAGTGTCGGATCACTCTCGATATGCTTAGAGCATTCTTTCAGTGGCCCGCAGTCCCCACACCCGACCGAGCCTATGCCCCCACACACATCCCTCCCCCATCTTTCGATTCCCACGCCTTTTGGGCCAGGATCACGGGTTTACCACACGCCTTTGACCCTAGTAGGGCCAAGGCCTCAGCTATAGTCCACCCCTACCTCCACATAGCACAGCGCCTTATGGCGACCACTTTTCTAGCGAGGTACGAGCATGGGACGATGTCTACGCCTGAGCTCTATATGCTCTACGCGATGACTCGCCCCAGAGTTCTGGATTGGGATGGGGTTGCGATGGTCCCCGTCGTTGAGATTGACGTCGCTAGCTGGTTTTTGGACCGCATCATAGTATCGGTGGGCGCTCGCTCCCCGATATGTTACGGCGACCTGATCACCCTGCTAGCCCTGATGACCGGCGAGGACCTTCTGGCCGACCTGCGTCGACCTTCGGGCCCCACTTCACTTTCGATAGACGTCATGGCCCGGATGAAGATGCTTCGTCCGCACGGCCAGTGGCACTGGGTATGGTTGCACGGTCCCTTCGGTGCTGACTACATGATCCTCCCGAGCCCTGCTCGGACACACATAGGACCGGCACACGAGGACTGGCTTCTGGCGATGGATCTCCTGATCCCTACCGCCTACGTTCTTGAGGCCGAGGAGGCTGAGCAGGCACCCCCTGCACCTGTAGACCCTATGTTTCCTCAGCCTGAGCCTGCACTTTCTGCCGCTCCCGACACCACTGTCCACACTTCTGCCGGTGTCGGGAGTACACTTGCTGAGCTGTCCTCCATGCCCACCACGTCTACCACCACCCCCACCACTGTTTTGCCCCTGTCGGTTGAGCCCCTCACCTCTTTGCTACCTGAGCGTCCACCTTCTATAGTTGAGAGCAGCGAGTCTTCCTTTCCTGATGTCGTACGGTCCCTGTCTAGCTTGTTGTCCGCTAGGGTATCACCTTTTGGTCCATTCACTTCCTCCCCAGCGGCTGCTCTTTCTGTCTCCACCGCATCTGTCCTATCCGAGAGCGTCGTGACGTCTGTCCACACACCTGTGTCACTGACCGCTCTCGCTGCCTCGTCACCGATTTTGTCTTCCACTTCCACTGCTGCTGCTTCCACCTCACACAAGCCTGCGTCCCAGCCTCGTACTGAGACTGGGCATCCACTAGTGAGCACATCCCCCTTTCCACATATGCCTGCTGGCCCGATTGTTTACACCGCCCGTGTCCGACAGCCCCGACCAGCTCAGCCTAGACCTGTCCGTCCCTCCGCTCCACCACCCCCTGATGCCTTAGTTCAGATCGTTCGTGCTCTTGAGGGGGCGGTGAGTGGACTCAGGGGCGATTTTAGGGCTCTGTCTTCCACAGTCACCGCCATGCAGCACCGCCTCGAGCTTCTTCCTGGCATTCACTTTTGCCTGACCCAGATTCTCGAGCGATTGCCACGACCACCACCACCTACCCAGCAGACTTTTACCCATCCACCACCCCCCCACCTCCGCCTTAGGACGGAGATGGCACAGCACCACCAGCTTAGGCACACCCTTGATGCCATTGATATTTTTTGCCGTCATGCTGCCCATTCTCTGCTTGGTCCTGATGATTTTTGCCCACCCCCTTCTCCCCTCACTATTTTTGTCGACATTTTGATCATATCATTCTATATCTTTTTTGGGAGAGATGGAGAGTATTTTTGGTGACACACACATATCTGCATCACTCTTATACTTGCATGCATCACATCCGCATCATATTTTCATTTTCTTATTTTTATTTCTTTTTATCATGCATGCATGCATACCCACCCCGCCCACCAATTACACGTCTCTCGGTGTGCCACACTTCGCACATTGAGGACACTGTGCACTTTAGCTTGGGGGAGTGTGTTCTCACGCTTTCCGTTTTTATCACCTTTATTTTTAGTTTTTCCACGTTTTTTCCGCTTTTACACCATTTTTCATCACTTTTTCATTTTTTTACCATGCATCACGTTTTTCTTATTTCCTTTGTGTGCTGCATTGTAAATAGTTTTTATTTTCTTTTATCTTTATTTCTTTCATCTCCTGCTAGAGATGACTTTTCTGTGATGATGATGATGTTGTGTTAGCTTTTCTCTATATGCATGCTATATTTGTCGTGTCATAGCTTTTTATTTCTGATATCATATGCTATGTTCTGCTTTGCATTTAGAAATAGTAACCCACTCTCTTTTGTTGTATGAAGATGGATGAAATTCTATTATTAGCTGATGTCTGATGATTCATATGTATGCTATCGTAGAAAACACACCAAGATTCACGCATTGATTGCTTATATCTGGAGTACTACTTTCTTTTCTCATATCACTTCTTATTGCATGCTTGGTACACTTCACTTCGGGTTGATTGAATTATTGCTAGCAATGATAAATCTGGACTAGTTTACTGTTTTAGATTAAACTGAGTAGATTATATTACCCTGATGAAGTTGTCATGCACGTCCTATAGAGTGAACTGAGGATACATTTATTTCTTTCTCCACATATCTTGAACATAATTTCTCTATTTTATATTCATTAGTGAATCTCCCCTTAGCAATTCTATTATTGGCATCCCCCCGTTATTAAATCACATGCTCCAAATTCTCCAAAACCCAAAGAAAAAAATACTTGTATATCCTTCTCTTTGATTTGGGATCATTTGTGTAAATATTGCAATGAAAAAAAAGAGAAAAAAAAGAGAGAAAAAGGAAAGAAAAAGGTTTGAGAATACGAAAAGAAAAGAGAAAAGAAGTTCGAAAACGATCCCATCTCATATCATTTCTCTCTTTCTTCCTTCGTTTGCTTTTATTTTTGCTTTCTTTAATTTTTGGAGCTTCATAAGAAACGGGGATGTAAATATTGTTTTGTATATGCCACCACGCTTATAGATAAGCTTGGGGGAGAGAATCCAATGATGTGTAAGAGAGTGACTACTTGACGGTGCATGACAACCTAGGCTAAGTAATATTTTATACTCGGTGAGATTGCTAAAGTTTCACGAAATCCAGAAATCTACGCTTAGCATTCATTTCATGAAAACCACACTTTTTCTATTCTTTCTACGCTATCGTGTGATATCTCTTATACTCCTTATAGAAAGCATTCAATTGAAAAGTGTGTGATCTACGATATTGTATACCGCTTTAGATGCTTCAGATGATGTTAATCTTAGAATTATTCCATTTTTCATGCTATATTGATATTCTGAGGTTTTCTATTTAAAATGCACCATTATACTATGCTATCAAAATAAAAGTCTTTGACATGTGTTTTATATTCGATGCATGCTATATGAGTAAGCAAAACCCACGTCCTGAGAAAAATGATCTAGCAACTTCCCTCTTCGTTTTCTACTTGGTTTTTCATTTTTCATTTTCCATCTTTCCATCGTTTTTATTTTTTCTTTATCCACCGGGTTCGCTTTTTACTCATCTTCCTCGAGGACGAGTAAGAGGTAAGCTTGGGGGATTTTGATCACTCCGTATTTTACACCTTTTTTCTGCATGTTTGCATGCCATTTAGCTTGCTCAAATCGTGTTTTTCACATTTATACAACAATATTGCGATGCTTTTCACGATTTTTTGTTTTTGTCGTATTTCAGGAGATTTGGAGCGATTTGGAGTGATTCTGAGATGCACCCACTCCAGAGTGTCACCGACGACTCTCTTGAGGGATATTCTGCGATTGGAGAGGAGTGGAAGAAGAAAGAACGTCGCAGGAGCGACCATGAGGCAAAAATAAGAAGAATTGGCATTTTTAGCATGCCACTCGACCGAGTGAAGGAGTCACTCGGCCGAGCATAGACAGCCCGCTCGGCCGGCCAGATCAGACACGCAACAGAGCTATATCAGCGTGCACTCGGCCGAGCATTGCCATACCACTCGGCCGAGCACCGAGTCACCCCTCGCTCGAGTGGACCCAAGACGACGACGACCAAAACGTCCAACTCTCTGGAATCCGTCAGTCAGCCCCAAAGACCGACTCGGCCGAGTGACGAACGACCGTCCGCCCGAGTGAAGAACGCCCATCGGCCGAGTGAAGAAAAGTCACTCGGCCGAGTGACGCCCGAGGAGACGACCCCCAAGACCCCCAACTCACTGGAATCCGTCAGGGTCTCTCACTCGGCCGAGTGACATTTGTCACTCGTCCGAGTGAGCCGCGCTGCCTGTAGCGTAAACTGCGATTTTGAGGCTGCGCATGGGCATTTTCTTCAGGATTTTTTGGGCGATTTTGGGGGGTATTTAACCCCAGTTTTTAACCTAGTTTAGGGAGCTTTTTCAGAACTTTTTGCAGCCTTTTTTGATTAACTTTTTAGGAATTAGATTTAGCTTTTAGGGAGGAGAGAAAAGGGATAATTTGTTGGATGCTATTTTGTTCTTCATTGGTTTGTCGCTCTCTCCCTCAAAAACTCCACTTTTATTGATATTTTGAATATTGCAATGAATTCTATTGATTTTGATTGCGAATTTCTATTGCATTTTACTATGAATTGTGAGTAGTTCTATCATCTTAGGGCGTAGGGGATGAACCCTACGAACCTTATTTCTAATTTGTGATGAATTGGTGAAATTATTGCTAGAATTGATTAGGGTTAGTTTGGGATTGCTATAATACGAATATCTAGGGATTCATACCGATTGGGATTTGCAAGAGATTGGATCCCAATTCGATAGGAAGCCCTAGAAATTCGAATTGGGTTGCAATTGAATTTCTCTGGAATCGGTTTGCAAGAGATTGGACCGAAACTAGGGTTTTCGATTGCAATTCTATACCAATACCCGTTTGCAAGAGATTGGATGGGTAGGAACTATCCTAACCTAGGTCGTAGCTCGAGTTTGCACGAGAGTGGGCTCGAGATGCGATTGAACGATGATGTTGTTCTTCACGCTAGCTTGCTTAGGTTAGGGTTTGCAAGAGATTGGACCCTACCCTAGGTTTGTTATAGACCGGCAATAGCGCGAGAGCGTGAGCTTGGTTCTACATTTAGTTGCAACTAGTTCATCCGAATTTCAAGTCTAGCAATTGTGAAACCTACGAATCACAATGATGAGATACGGCAAGTAGCGGGGATTCCCTACCCCTAGGCGTCTTTATTAATTTGTTATTTATTTTATACAATTGAACGACTGTGACCGCATTGCTGCGAATATTTTTCGACTTTCCCTATAGCCAGGTTGACTGAAGAAGACACTGTCATTAGGCCTCCCTGTGTTCGATACCCGCTCACCGCTACACCGTGCGCTTGTGGTAAGACTACAGTGTCGCCATCCCGGGACGTGTATCCGGGGCGCGATCACTAGTGCCTTCACATTAGTCTACTAATCAAGTACCAGTCGAATAATGCTAAGAGCTAGTCGACCAAGCCTGACTGGCATTTTCCAGAGAGATGGCTAGTCGACTACTGCACATGCACATGGATTAATTGATTAGGCATGACTGGCTTTTTTTAGAGAGGTAGATAGTCGACTAGTGCCAGTGTCTAGTTCCCTAATGACCCAAGTTTGTCAATATAGCCTCGTTTAACTTCTTTTTGACCTGAAACTCCCTTAAAAAATATATTAGTAGTCATAATACTTGGTTAGCATCATCAAAATTAAAGTTTTGACCTAGCTAGTAGGCTAACTAGGCCAACAATCTCCTGATTTTTGATGATTGCAAACAAGTATGGCAAATTGTGATAAACAGATATAGAACTATGTCAAAACATAAGTGCATGATAATGAACATGGTACAATGCTCTCCCTATCTATGTGCTCTCATGAAT
>JAULAV010004221.1:0-25005 GCA_030789695.1 Scilla litardierei | reverse complement strand
CGTATTTTTGCTTCCGCGTCGCTCCTACGACGTTCTTTCTTCTTCCACTCCTCTCCAATCATAGAATTCCCCTCAAAAGAGTCACGGGTGACACTCCGAAGTGGGTGTATCTTATAATCATCCAAATCGCTCCAAATCACCGGAAATACGACAAAAACAAGAAATCGTGAAAAGCATCACCATATTGTCGAATAATCATGAAAAACACAATATGGGCGATCTAAATGGCATGCAAACAAGCAGAAAAAAGGTGTAAAATATGGAGTGATCAAAATCCCCCAAGCTTACCTCTTACTCGTCCTCGAGGAAGATGAGTAAAAAGCGAACCCGGTGGATAAAGATAATGGAAACGATGGAAAAAATGGAAAATGAAAAATGAAAAACATAATAGAAAATGAAGAAGGAAGTTGCTAGATCATTTTTCTCAGGACGTGGGTTTTGCTTACTCATATAGTACGCATCGAATATAAAACATATGTCAAAGACTTTTATCTCGATATCATAGTATAATGGTGCATTTGAAATAGAAAACCCAAGAATATCAATATAGCATGAAAAATGGAATAATTCTAGAATTAACATCGTCTGAAGCATCTAAAGCGGTATACAAAATCGTAGATCACACACTTTTCAATTGAATGCTTTCTATAAGGAGTATAAGAGATATCACACAATAGAGTAGTAAGAATATAAAAGTGTGGTTTTCATGATATGAATGCTAAGCGCAGATTTCTGGATTTCGTGAAACTTTTAGCAATCTCACCGAGTATAAAATATTACTTAGCCTAGGTTGTCATGCACCGTCAAGTAGTCACTCTCTCACAGATCATTGGATCCCCTCCCCCAAGCTCATCCATAACCGTGGTGGCATAAACAAAACAATATTTACATTCTCCATTTCTTTTGAAGCTCCAAAAAAAAGAATAAAAATAAAAACAAAAAGAGGGAAGAATGAGAGAAAGAGTATGAGATGGGATCGTTATGACCTTCTTTTCTCTTTTCTTTTCTTCTCTTTTTTTTCCGATTTTTTCTCTCTTTTTTTTCGAATAACATATATACACAAATGATCCCAAATCAAAAGAGAAGGATATACAAGTATTTTTTTCTTTTTGGTTTTGGGGAATTTGGAGCATGTGATATAATAACGGGGGGTCGCCAATAATAGAATTGCTAAGGGGAGATTCACCAATGAATTTAAAATAGAGAAATAATGTTCAAGATATGTGGAGAAAGAAATAAATGTATCTCTCGGTTCACTCTATAGGACGTGCATGACAACTTCAGCAGGGTAATTTAATCTACTCATTTTAATCTCAAAAAGCAAACTAGTCCAGATTTATCAATGCTAGAAAACATTCAATCAACCTGAAGTGAAGCGTACAAATCATGCAATAAGAAGTGATATGAGAAAATAAAGCAGTACTCCAGATATAAGCAATCAATGCGTGAATCTTGGTGTGTTTTCTACGATAGCATACATATGAATTATCAGACATCAGCTAATAATAGAATTTCATCCATTTTCATACGGAAAAAGAAGTGGGTTACTATTTCTAAATGTAAAGCAGAACATAGCATATGATATCAAAAACAAAAGCTATGACATGACAAAATTAGCATGCATATTGAGAAAAGCTAACACCACGTCATCGTCATCACAGAAAAATCATCTCTAGCAAAAGATGAAAGAAATAAAGATAAAAGAAAACAGAACTATTTACAATGCAGTACACAAAGAAAATAAGAAAAACGTGATGCATGGTAAAGAAAATGAAAAAGTGATGAAAAATGGGTGCAAAAGCGAAAAAAACGTGAAAAAACTGAAAATAAAGGCGATAAAAGCAAAAAGTGTGAGAACTCACTCCCCCAAGCTAAAGTGCACAGTGTCCTCAATATGCAAAGTGTGGCACACCGAGAGACGTGAAATGGGTGGGGTGGGTGAGGATGCATGCATGATAAAAAAAGAAAAATAAACAGAAAATATGATGCGGATGTGATGCATGCAAAGATCAGAGTGATGCAGATATGTGTCACCAAAAATACACTCCCTCTCTCCCAAAAAAAAGATATAAAATGATGTGATCAGAACAGGGACCAAAATAGTGAGGAGAGGAGGCGGGGGCAAAAAACTCCAGGACCAGCAGAAAATGGGCAGTATAATCGACAAAAAATATCAATGGCATCAAGGGTGTGCCTAAGCTGGTGGTGGCGCTGCACCATCACCGTCCTGTGGCGGAGGTGGTGGCAGAGGTGGTGGGTGTGGAAGCTGCTGGGTGGGTGTGGGTGGCAGAGGCAGACGCGCCAGAATTTGATTCAGGCAAACCTGAATATCGAGAAGCATGGCGATGCGGGACTGCACAAAATTGACCATGGCAGAGAGAGCCCTAAAGTCTCCTCGGAGTCCACTAACAGCCCCCTCAAGAGCACGAAGGCTCTGAAGTAGAGTGTCAGGGGGTGGTGGAGTCGAGGGACGCACAGGTCGAACAGGTGATGTGCGGGGCTGTCTCTGGCGGGCAGCGTATAGGATGGGGCCAGCAGGTATGTGTGGAAAGGGGGCTGTGCTCACTAGTGGATGCCCAGCCTCAGTGTGAGGCTGGGACGCAGGCTGGTACGAGGTGGAAGTAACAGCAGCAGTGGTGGTGGACAAAATCGGCGACGAGGCAGCAAGAGAGGTCTGTGACACAGACGTGGGAACAGATGTCACGACACTCTCGGAAAGGACAGTTACGGTGGAGATAGAAGGGTCGACCACTGGGGAGGAAGTGTATGTCCCAAAAGGTGACACCCCAGCGGAGATCAAACTGGATAGGGTCTCCACGACGGCAGCGAAGGAAGACTCACCGCTCTCTAGTATGGTGGGTGGACGCTTGGGAAGAAGTGAGGAAATAGGCTCAACCGAGATAGGCACAACAGTGGTGGGGGTGGTGGTAGACGTGGTGGACGTGGTGGACGACTCAGCAAGGGTACTCCCGACACCGACAGAAGTGTGGACAGAGGTGCCGGGAGGTGCAGACAGTGCAGGCTCAGGCTGAGGGATCACGGGGTCGACGGGTGCAGGTGGTGCCTGCTCAGCTCCCTCGGCCTCTAACACGTAGGCGGCGAGGATCAGGAGATCCATCGCCGGAAGCCAGTCCCCGTGTGCCGGTCCTATATGTGTCCGAGCGGGGCTCGGGAGGATCATGTAATCGGCACTGAAGGGACCGTGCAACCATACCCAGTACCGCTGGCCATGGGGACGAAGCATCTTCATCTGGGCCATAACATCTATCGAAAGTGCAGTGGGGCCTGGGGCTCATCGAAGGTCGTCAAGGAGGTCCACACCGGTCATAAGGGCTAGAAGCGTGATCAGACCGCCACAACATATAGGTGAGCGAGCGCTCACCGAAATGATGATGCGGTCTAAAAACCAACTATCAATATCAATCTCGACGGCGGGGACTAGGTCGTCGCTACCCCTATCCAGAACTCTAGGGCGAGTCATCGCGTAGAGCATGTAGAGCTCAGGCGTAGACATCGTCCCAGGCTCGTACCTCGCTAGGAAGGTGGTCGCCATGAGGCGCAGTGCAATGCGGAGACAGGGGTGCAGGATGGCTGAGGCCTTGGCCCTACTAGGGTCAAAGCCAAGGTTTGATCCCGTGATCCGTGTCCAGAATATGGAGGTGTCGAACGACGGCGGTGGGATGTGCGTGGGAGCGTAGGCACGGTCAGGGACAGGGACAGGAGGCCACTGGAAGAATGCACGAAGCATGTCGAGAGTGATCTCGCACTCTCGATCCATCAGGCGGAATGTGCATCCTCTAGGGGTCCGGTCAATCGAGCTCAGGACCTCAAGTGTCGGACGGATGTAAGTATCCGTCGACACCGCAAGAAAATCACGCCATCCCACGTTGTCGTACAACGTGAGAAGCCCCTCGAGTACCCCTAGGTGGTCAAGGTCAGCTAAGTGTGCGAACCTAGAGGGTACTATCGAGCGAGGGCAGATACGCTCGAACCTGGCGCGGTGTGCGTCGTTTTGAAACGTGATCCCCATCGGCCCGACGGCGGGAGCGGGTGGAGGGACAGGATCGGCTGGGATAGGCTGTGTGGGTGGTGGTGGCGGTGGCAGGCTAGGTGGTGGGGAATCCTCCCTAGCGTGAGAGGGACCGGGATCATCGGTCCTCTTTCGCTTGGAAGAGGATTCCCGCGTGCGTGGCCTAGTGCGGGGCGGCATGTGTGCCGTGAGTGCTCACCCAACTAAGATAAAATGCGACGTGCAAAAAAAAAATGGAACGAGGGTACCTGAACACGTCGCGAGAGCAAATCAGCAAGTGCGTGCGAAGATCGCCGCCTCCGCGAAGCCAAAAGCGCGTCCAGAAGCTCCCTAAAGCTTCCCCAAGATAGCCTGCAAATTAAACAATGATATCAGCGGATAATATTCAAAATACATGGGGGAGATGGGGTATAATAGATAGATAAAGAATTTGATTTGAGTGCGGGGCTCAATGGGCGTACGTATCAAGAAAAATGCGAGAAAATGGACTTTTGGGGCAAAACGAGGATCGCCGACGGTCGGCCGGCGGTGAGGGTGGTCGCCGGAGGTCAGCGATGAGGAGGGGAGTCGTCGTCGGCGGTGGGGCGGCGTTTGGGCCGACGGTGAGCTCGAATCGGGCGACGGTGCGACGGCAGCGGGCGAGAGGAGACGAAACAGTGCGGGCTCGGGGGAAGATTGGGATTTTTTCGCGTTGAAAATTGCGCCGAGCCCGCTGCCGTATATATAAGTGAAGTTACGACTCGGCCGAGTGACATAAACGGAAAAGTTTTAAAATTTCTCCCCGCCACTTACGACTCGGCCGAGTGGGTTTGCCTTACTGGCCGAATGGAGAATCTCCACTCGGCCGAGTGGCACAAGCTACTCGGCAATTCTCGCCCTAGGAGGGTATCTGTTTCACTCGGCCGAGTGACTAAATGTACTCGGCCGAGTGGCAGTTAATACTGAAATGCACAAAAAAGACAGAGAGTTGGTTCCGCAGACTTCCCTGGTTGGTGCCCCACTCGGCCGAGTGGGGTCCTTTTCTCGGCCGAGTCGCATATGATACTCGGCCGAGTGGCGTGCTGTTTTCTGCTTCAGGGCTCCGTTTTCGCTCTACTCTCTGTTTTACTTCCTCCAGTTGGTTTCTTCCTCTTCCTAAGCCTCGAGCGCATTCCTGGAGTGCTCTTCTTTGCCTCGGTCATCCTCCTTATGAGAGATCTCCTTTTCTCCTCTCCTGTCATAAGAATTAAGACCCGTTGTCACGATTTTTTAGGGCAATTAACTCAAAACACTAATAAAAGTCTAAAACAAAAATGAAAACCAAAATAAAAATAAAAATAATGCAAAAACCATCGGGTTGCCTCCTGACAAGCGCTCGTTTAAGGTCTTGAGCTCGACCCCTTTAGATTTTCAAATTAGCGTAGGGATGTTGGGTGCGTATGAGATGCACCCGTCGATTTTACCGGGAAGACCGCTCGGATTTGGATCGTGGTGGTGCGTGACCTTCCTCAGCGCCCCTTCATCATGGGCAATATTGCGGGATGGCTCCCCTAAGCTTGAGCTTGTTCCGGTCTTTGACTTCGTCGGTGACACCGATCTTCGAATTGGTGGAGCTTTCTTTGGATTCTTCAATGTCGAGAGCCTGCAAAGCTCTCGTATTCTTGCGACTTCAGCGTCGCCATCATCATTCACCGTGGAGCTATTGGGAGAGTCCTCCAATGTCTCTTCTTCGCTCAAATCTTGTCTTTCTTCAAAGCCATCATCGTGGAGTGCACCGATGGAGTGAGGGATGGCTTCTTCTATTACCTCGTCAAGGAGGTATGAAAGGTCATCCGGCCGTTCATTGAGTAGATATATTCTATTTACTTCACCCGTAGGGACTCCCTCGGAATAGCGCTTGAGCCGTTGTCCATTCACCTTGAATGTGGCTCCGTCTTTACCTTCTAACTCAAAGGCTCCTCCCGGTTGTATGTGCTTGATGGTGAATGGTCCGAACCACCGTGATCTCAACTTTCCGGGAAATAGTCGGAGTAGGGAATTATATAGCAAGACTTTGTCTCCGACCATGAAGTCCGTGACAGTTATGCGTGATTCGTGGAGAATCTTGGTCCTTTCTTTGTAAATCCTTGAGCTCTCGTAGGCATCTCTTCTAATTTCGTCAAGCTCATTGATGTCTAAGAGCCGCCTGAACGCCGCACTCTTATAGTCATAATTGAGGGTCTTGATGGCCCAATATGCGCGGTACTCCAACTCTACCGGCAAATGACAAGCTTTCCCATAAACAAGTCGGAACGGCGTGGTACCAATGGGAGTGCGAAAGGCCGTGCGATATGCCCATAGAGCATCGTTTAACTTCATGGACCAATCCTTTCTAGATCGATCTACGGTCTTTTCAAGAATTTGCTTGATTTCTCTATTCGAAACCTCCACTTGGCCGCTTGTCTGAGGATGATATGCCATTCCAATTCTATGGTTTACCCCGTACTTTTTCAACATGGCTTCAAACTTGTTTTCTATAAAGTGGCTTCCCCCGTCACTTATCAAAGTACGAGGCACCCCAAAGCGTGGGAAAATATTCTGCTTGAAAAACTTGGAAACAACCCTCGCATCATTGGTAGGGATGGCGATGGCTTCTACCCATTTAGAGACGTAGTCCATGGCCAATAAGATGTACTTGTTACCTTTGCTTGACGGGAATGGTCACATGAAGTCCACTCCCCAACAATCAAATAGCTCAATTTCTAGAATGGGCCTCATTGGCATCTCATTTCGTTTGGAAATATTCCCGGTCCGTTGGCATCTATCACACCCCTTGACGAAGTCGTGGGTGTCTCTGAACATGGTCGGCCAAAAGAATCCACTCTGCAATATTTTAGCTGTAGTCTTGGAAGCGGCGTGATGTCCCCCGCATGGCATACCATGGCAATGCAAGATGATGGAGGTGGCCTCCTCCTTAGAAATGCATCTCCGAATAACCCCATCCTTGCATATCTTAAAGAGATACGGATTTTCCCAGAAATAGCTACGGACTTCATGCATAAATCTCCTCTTTTGTTGTGTGGGCATCCTGCATGGTTTAATCCCACAAGCCAAATAATTGACAAAGTCCGCATACCAAGGAACTTCCCCAGGCCTTATGGCGTATAGCCTCTCATCAACACAGGTATCATCGATAGGTAAACTCTCGTCCTCCTTGTCACAAACAAGCCTGGACAAATGATCTGCCACAACGTTGTCCGTACCCTTCTTGTCTCTGATTTCTAAATCAAACTCTTGCAATAAAAGTATCCACCTAATCAACCTTGGTTTGGCCTCTTTCTTGCTTAGAAGATACTTCAATGCCGCGTGGTCGGTGTGGACAATTACCTTGGAACCAAGGAGGTAGGAGCGAAACTTTTCAATGGAATAGACGACCGCTAGAAGCTCTTTCTCAATAGTTGTATAATTTTTCTACACGTCATCCAATGTTTTGCTTGCATAGAATATTGCATGAAGCTTTCTATCTTTCCTTTATCCCAAAACCGCTCCAATGGCTTGGTCACTTGCATCACACATGAGCTCAAAGGGAAGGCTCCAATCCGGTGGTTGTATGATGGGTGCAGAAATTAGTGCTTCCTTCAATGTATTGAACGCTTGCAAGCATTCACCTGAAAAAACAAACGGGGCATCTTTAGCAAGCAAGGAGGTAAGAGGTCGGGCAATCAAGGCAAAATCCTTGATAAAGCGGCGGTAAAACCCCGCATGACCAAGAAAGCCCCAATGCCCTTAACATTAATAGGAGGAGGGAGTTTCTCAATTACCTCAATCTTCGCCTTATCAACCTCAATCCCTCTTGAGGAGACAAGGTGCCCAAGCACTATCCCTTCGGTGACCATGAAGTGACATTTCTCCCAATTAAGAGTAAGATTATTTTGTTGACATCTTTTAAGAACTTTAGTAAGATTAGCCAAACAAGAATCAAACTCAGTTCCATAAACTGAGAAATCATCCATGAAAACTTCCATAATATTTTCAATATAGTCAGAAAAGATGGAAGTCATGCACCTCTGAAAGGTGGCGGGTGCATTACAAAGACCAAATGGCATTCTACGGTAAGCATAGGTGCCATAGGGACAAGTGAAAGTAGTCTTTTCTTGGTCGTCTACATGCAAAGGGATTTGGAAGAAACCCGAATACCCATCCAAATAACAAAAGTATTTATGTTTAGCAAGGCGTTCGAGCATTTGGTCAATGAAGGGTAATGGGTAATGATCTTTTCGGGTGGCTTTATTTAGTTTTCTATAATCAATGCACATCCGCCATCCCGTGACAGTGCGTGTAGAAATGGGCTCTCCTTTATCGTTTTTTTATAACGGTCATCCCCCCTTTCTTGGGGACGAAGTGAACGGGGCTAACCCATCTACTGTCAGAGATAGGGTAGATAATTCCGGCCTCAAGCAATTTTAGGATTTCCTTTTTGACTACCTCCTTCATGTTGGGGTTCAACCGCCTTTGAGGCTCTATAGAGGTGGCGTCAGTGTTTTCCAAATGGATTCTATGCGTGCAAAGCCTAGGGCTTATTCCCTTAAGATCAGAGATAGTGTAGCCAAGGACATCCTTGTGACTCCTAAGAACATCTAGGAGTCTCTCAAGTTGATCATGAGTGAGGTGGGAGTTAACTATCACTGGGAAGGTCAATTTATTACCCAAGAAAGCATACCTTAGATTCGATGGTAATTGTTTAAGCTCTACCTCAAGAGGTGCCGTACCCTCTGCTTCATCAGCTTGTGTGAGTTCGGCTTCTCCTTCAACATCTGAGTTTAGCTCATGTTCGGGTGGTGCACTCTCGAGTGGAGGCTCAGATTCGCTTCTTGGTGAGGACGGTGCATCTGAATAGACACCGCACAATTCCGCGTGGGCATCGATAGGACCTCCACTTTGCTTCGGTTCATTCCTGAGACCAAGAGATATGTCAGTTAATCCATAAATACAGGAGTGGGGGTCATAGAGCGCACTTCCCTGAATATCGGTATGTCCAATGGATTCCTCGGGGATGTAGCACTTCTCGATGCATGTTCTACTGTCTTCTAAATATAGCTTGTCGTCTCTCACATCAACTCTGATGTCGCCCCCAATTGTCCCATCCGGGGAGATTCGATCCATCACGAAGCAGGCAAATAATTGCTCGACGGGGTCCTCGATGTTAATAGCAAAAGCTCCAGTGGTGTGGACCTCATCAACAAGTTCCTTAAGGAGCTCTGCAAAGGATTCATCATCTCCCTGGCCAGACTCAGTCATTGGCATTGCATCCCCATGTTACCTGTTAAGATCTTGTAGAAAATTTTGGGAGAGCGTGCAAATTGGGCTGTAAACAGAGTTAGAAAAGAATGAAGAAATAAATAAAGAAATTGAAAAATAACCGGGTGATCGAAATCAAACTCCGTCATAAACCATCCCCAGCAACGGCGCCAAAAACTTGATCGCGCCCCGGATGCACACCCGGGACGGGACTCGCTAGTCTTACCGCAAGCGCACGATGTAGCGGCGAGCGGGTATCGAACACGAGGAGGGAAAATGACGATGTCTTCTTCAATTCACCTAGCTATAAGAACGGTCGAGAAATATTCGCAATAAAGCGGTCACAGTCGTTCAATTGTATAAAGAAAATATCCAATTAATAAAAACGCCTAGGGTTAGGGAATCCCCACTACAAATCGTATCTCTTCATTGTGATTCGTAGGTTTCACAATCGCTAGACTTGAAATTCAGGTGAACTAGTTGCAACTAAATGTAGAACCAAACTCACGCTCTCGTGCTATTGCCGGTCTATAGCAAACCTAGGGTAGGGTCCAATCTCTTGCAAACCCTAACCTAGGCAAGCTAGCGTGAAGATCAACATCATCGTTCAATCGTATCTCGAGCCCACTCTCGTGCAAACTCGAGCTACGACCTAGGTTGGGATAGTTCCTACCCGTCCAATCTCTTGCAAACGGGTATTGGTATAGAATTACAATCGAAAACCCTAGTTTCGGTCCAATCTCTTGCAAACCGATTCCAGAGAAACCCAATTGTAACCCAATTCGAATTTCCAGGGCTTCCTATCGAGTTGGAATCCAATCTCGTACAAATCCCAATCGGTATGAATCCCTAGATATTCGTATTAAATCAATCCCAAACTAACCATAATCAATTCTAGCAAGAATTTCACCAATTCATCACAAATTAGAAATAGGGTTCGTTGGGTTCATCCCTACGCCCTAAGACGATAAAACTACTCACAATTCATAATGCAAATCATTAGAAATTCAATAATAAAAACAATAAAATTCATTGCAATAGACAATATATCAATAAAAATGAGGTTTTTGATAGAAAGAGAGACAAACCAATGAAGATTCAATAGCATCCAACAAAATAGAACTTTTTATCTCTCTTCAAAGAACTAAATCTAATCTCCTAAAAAGTAATCAAAAAGGGCTGCCAAAAGTATGAGAAAAGCTCTCCAAACTAGGTTAAAAACTGGGGTTAAATACCCCTAAAATCGCCCAAAAAACTGTGACAAAATTGCCCCTGCGCAGCTTGAAAATCGCACTTTACGCTACAGGCAGCGCGGCTCACTCGGTCGAGTGACAAATGTCACTCGGCCGAGTGATGGACCCTGACGGATTCCAGTAAGTCTGGACTTTTGGGGGTCGTCTCCTCGGGAGTCACTCGGCCGAGTGACTTTCTTCACTCGGCCGATGGGATTTCTTCACTCGGCCGAGTCGGAACTCGGGGTGCACTGACGGATTACAGTAAGTTCGTGTTTTCTTCTGCCGTCGTTCTGATGCCACTCGGGCGAGTGGTGTCTCCGTGCTCGGTCGAGTGGGCTGGCGATGCTCAGCCGAGTGCATGCTGATACTCAATCTGTTGTGTGTCCGATCTGGCCGACCGAGCGGGCTGTCGATGCTCGGCCGAGTGACTCCTTCACTCGGCCGAGTGGCATGATGAAAATGCCCAATCTTCGTATTTTTGCTTCCTCGTCCCTCCTACGACGTTCTTTCTTCTTCCACTCCTCTCCAATCGCAGAATTCCCCTCAAAAGAGTCACGGGTGACACTCCGGAGTGGGTGCATCTCAGAATCACTCCAAATCGCTCCAAATCTCCTGAAATACGACAAAAACAAGAAATCGTGAAAAGCATCGCAATATTGTCGAATAATCGTGAAAAACGCGATATGGGCGATCTAAATGGCATGCAAACAAGCAGAAAAAAGGTGTAAAATATGGAGAGATCATGCTTGTGTCAGAAAGGACCAAATTCACCCTATAGGTGAGCTAGCCCGAATCAATAGATGGGTTGTCACGAAATGTAAATAAGGGGGTAAACAATATAAAGAGAAACCCGGGACTTCGGTTTCCACCCTATCATGTGTTCTCGCTATTACGACCGACGGATAGGATAACGATCGGGATTAGAGTTTAGTGGTGAGACGTTGCCTCTAAGAGTGATACCAACGTCCCATGGCCCGATATTCCGGTCGGTGCCTAGGATGATACGCCGGACTACCTGGGTTCGGTCAATGGGCATTCCTATGTCCATTAACACTGACCAACTCCGGGAGCACTAAGCTCACAATGATAACTCCCAACATCTCATCCTTTCGCTCCCGCACGCTAGGATTCGATGTCTACGCTAAGGGCGTGAGCTATGGCTAGGGAGTCAACCACCAAGTTTATTCCCCATTGCACCAACGGTCAAAGGCGGTCGTTTTCCCGCCGATGATAATAAAACACCATGCATAACCAATAGATTCCTATTCCCTATCGATATCCTAGTCCTATGGACGCATTAGGGAGAACCCACGAAGGGGTTTCCACCAAAATCCCAGATTTGGAAACTACTCACACATTTTATCTAATAAGAAATCTAAATGAAAATCGACCGTTAAAAACATAATCGGGCAATTGAAATGCGGTAGTAGTAATGCAATTAAGATAATATCAAAGTTTGACAAAGATCTGAACACTTACAAATAACCAAAAAATTCCAGCCGTCACAATAGGGAAAAAGACAGAAAAATAATCAGCTCCCGTTTCTGAAAACCTAGGGCTTCTATATATAGAAAACGACGTCACTCGATCGGTTGAAGTATCAACCGACCGGGTGACCTGCTTCGTTCTTCGGCAGCGCTCTTCAGAAACTTCACCCGGTCACTCGACACGGTCGGTTGGTGGAAGCGCCTAGTCGTTTGATCTTGCGGTCACCGGGTGAACCGATCGGTTGATAAATCAACCGATCGGTTGGAAACGTCGCCCAAAAGACAGAAAGTTGCGATGTTTTGGCACGGTCAGCTGGCCGTCAGGTGAGCTCTCCGGGTCGTGTCTTTGGGGGAATCGGCTACAGATGAACCGATCGGGTGAAGGTCACCCGATCGGTTGGAATTCAGCTTCAATTTTCCGAGAAGTCTGTTGGGCTGAACCGGTCATCGACCTGGTCGGTTGATGCTCTCTTGCTTCAGCGGCTGTCCGGGTCGTGCACACGTGCATCACCCGATCGGTTAGCTGTATCCAACCGATCGGGCGGGGCTGAAAGATAGCAATCTTGGTCGTTTGACCCCCTGGATCACGCGTGACTCCTCCTGTTGCTCCGGGGACTAATGATATCCTCGTTAAGTGTCCCCTACGCTGGCAAACACCTGCAAACACGCAAAAACATGGAGAAGTGAAAGAAAACTAGAAAATACGAGAAAACGGATACGGGACGGCAGAAAATAACGGAAAAACACAAAAGAAGACATGAGTGAATATATGAAATATAAACGCACGTCAAAATTTTCCAAGCTGAACCCTTCCTCGTCCTCGAGGAAGACGAGTGAGAGTAGGAGCTCGGAGGGAGAAAAGAGAGAGAAAGAGAGAAAAAGAGAAATCAAAATCCTAAATCGCCCGTCAGGGCAACAAAATCAAAACCGCCACACCAAGCAAGTAAACGCCAAATCACAACAATAAACCAAGGAATACGAGTCCAGACAAGAGTCGTGGGCCCACGCGGGGGTGAGTGTGGTCGTGTGCTAGCAGACGATGTCACTTCACATTGTGCAATAAGCTCCATATACACAAATCCAAGAAAAGACCCAAATATCGATTCGATTTGAAATAAGCCGTGAATATATAGCTCAAGCATGCATGAGAAGAAGGTAAGAATCGAAACGTATCATGTGTCAGGGACACCATAGCTAGGGACTCGGACATCACCATACTATCGCCTAGATAATAGCTTGAAATTCCCTATTCCAAGTGTTTTCGAAAGCGATGGGGGGTTGAGATGATGTGGAGTAGAACACTCGGTGCAAATTCTCGCCTTCCCTTTATTCTCGGTAGGTAGGAAAATATTCACACACATTTTTTGGGTTTTGGATATATGTATTTTTTTTGGGCTTTTGGCTATACATATTTTTTTTCCTCTTTTCTTTTTTTTTCTTTTCTCTCTTTTTTGGATTTTTAGATTTTGGGATATATACACGTGTGTACTCTCCCAAGTGGGAGAACGGTACACGACGAGGGGATTTGCACCAAGTAAAATAAAAAAGAAATCGGATTCTAAACACTTGGGCAAAGGAGATTTTTTGCTAATCAGAGCATAGGCTAAATGGGCTATCCTGGTCCTAATTGTGGAATCCCGACACATTCGAATTGAAATATACGATATATTTATATTCATGCATACAGAAGCAGACAGGAGGAGCAAATACCGCATATTCAAATTGAAGCATGATAATCTAGGGGTCATTCCTGGACAGGTATATAAATCAAAATCACGAAGTAGAAGCACATCGTAAGCTAGACACGACACACGACTCACACAAAAGCAAAATGGACCCACGATGCATGAAATGCAAGAGGACTCGGCTTCCTAAGGTTAGTGAATGTGATTATCGAAGCCATGATAGGTGTGTGTGTGATTTTTGTGGCAATTCATCATATGGGGTCATCTCTAGGAGAAGGAGATAAAAAGAAGAAAATAAAAAATAAAAACACGATGAAAATAACTCAAAAACGAAGAAAAAGACGCAAATGACGCACGAAGTGCGACTCCCCCAAGCTGAAACTTGCATTGTCCTCAATGCAATAAAAGTGAATACGGGATGTCAAAGAAAATGGGGGGAATACGCATCGACACGAAAAGAAATGAAAAACAAGAAAAACACACATACGAAACTGAAAATAAAGAAAATTACACAACACGACATATAAACAGAAAATAAAAATAGGAAATCACACCACATGACATATATAAACAAACACACATAGAAAACATCACACGATAGCACACAGAAAAATTGACTTCCCCCAAGCTAGACGTGACAATGCTAGCAAAATGATATGATCATGAAAATGCAGAGATATGCAAGGGGGAGGTCAGAAAAAAAAATGGAATCAAAAAGCAGGAGAGGAATCGTCCTCGTCCTCCTCGGTGGAAGATGTGGGGGATGCGGGGGAGTGGGCGGTAGAGGTGATTGGTATGCGGAGAAGTGGAGAAAGTGGTCGAGGTGATGGATCGCTGGGTGTGGAGGTATGAATGATGGGTGGAGTGGTGGTGGTAATGGTAAGTGGGAGTGAAAGGGCGACCAACACGGTGGTAGATGGGGTAGAAACGGCGGTAGATGGGGTCGATACGGCAACAGAAGAGGATGGTGGGGGAAGTGATCGCGATCGCACCTGTAATTTCTTGCGGGGCACATATGGAGTGATGGAAGTGGAGGGTGGTGGATCTGTGGGGACGACAGTGGTGGTCGTGAGTGGAGGTGAAGTGGTAGGAATGGAAATAGTGGTGGTGGGAGGGGATGGTCGCCGAGGGGGTGATGTGTGCGGTGATGAATGTGATGGTGGAGGTGAGGGAGGGTGGTGAGATGGGTGGGGTGGGTGGAAGAGGTTCGTGTACGTGGGTGTGAATGCGGAGGATGGTGGCCACGTTCCTCTCAAGTACGAAAAAGCATGAGTGAGAGAAGATTGAAGAGGATGGGTCCGAGGGGGCGGAGGACGAAACGACAGCGCGTAGTGAAGCCAGCTCAGCCTCGAGAGCGAGGCGAGCAGATGCAGCTCGACGAAAGGAGGAGGAGGAGGTAGTACGGACCAGAGAGGTGGTGACAGTGGTGGTGGGGACAGAAGCTGGGACGACACTACTAGGCCCAGCCCAGGGGTCTCCACAGGACGCAAAAATGTCCTGCTAGCCTAAGTGAGCGGCAGGGGAAGGTGGTCTGGGTGCGCCTAGGATAAATGGAAGACGTAACCCCCCAGAAAGTCAGGATCAGGTGTGAATGTCCAATCTGCCACAAGCTGGATAGTCATGCAAGCGGGGTTGGGCAGAATGGTATAGGGAGCATGGGGTGTCCGTAGTGGAAAGTGAAACGGCCATCGGGGCGGGGCTTGATCATGTGTATGTGCCGCAGGACATCTAGATCGAGGCGTGAGGGTCATGTGGCAGTAGGTAAATCTCAGGGGATGACGATATTAAACTGAGGATATGAAGCTATGATAGTGATAAGGCCCCCACAACAAAGCTTGCCCTTGCCGGCGCGGCAGATCTCAAGTAGCTTGTGAACGATCCAAGCACCGGCATGGATGGGAATAACAGGGGCCCTAAAAGAAATCCCGTCATCACCACGAACAAAAGAGAAGGTCATGGCCCACAAAATGAAAAGATCAGGGATGGTCACGGTACCTGACTCATCCCTGGAGAAGAATGTGGAGGATATGATTCGGTGGGCCAGCCGGAATATGGGGTGAATGATGGAGGAGGCCTTGGCCTTACCTCGAGGATAGTGAGCGTGTAGGGTGAGGCAGAACCAAAATTGATCGACGTCAAATTTGGGGGGATACCCGTAGGGACGGATAGCGTCGTCCCCAAGGATGGGGAAACCAAAGATTTTATTAATGGTATCGAGGTGGGTGCGAATGGTTTTGTTACGGACGCGGAAAATGACGATCGACCCCGACTCACAAACAAGTGAGGATAGAAATTCAAGTGTGAGGGAGGGGTAGGATACCGCGATGGCATTTAGGAAAGCTAACTAACCTAAATTGGCGAAAAGAGTCTCGACCTCGGTGAATACCCCGAGATCGATAAGCGTTTAGGTATGGGAAAATTTGGTCGAGAGATGCCCCCGTGCATCAAGTCTATGATAAAAATCTTTCTGCTCTTGATTCCTAAAGCGGTAGCCACGCGGGCCCATCATTGGGTCCTCAGCTGGGATGATAGGTTGGGGTTAGGGTTGGGGTTGTGCAGGCTGTGCAGGAGGAGGGCGTGAGTGTGGTGGACGTGTGGTCTTGCGTCTCTTGCGAGACGACCCCTCCTCTTGCATGATACCCTTACCCTTATCTTGATCCCGGGCCATGTCGGTGTGTGTGTGTGAGTGAATGCAAAATGCGATGAATGCACACGAACACAGGCAATCGAGCAAAATAGCTAAACTAGGGCAAAAATTTAAAATGGAGCTAAGGAGCGAAGTTACCCAGTCGAGATGAAGATCCTTGCTCGTAGATGACCCAACGCAGCGCAATGGGATGGAGTGTGAAGCCGCGACGTTTCTTTTCAGCAAAATTTCGAAACAGGGGGGAAGTGGGCGAAAACTAGGGTTTTTGAGCAGGTTAAATCGAAGATGGAGAGAGGGAGATCGATGGAGGGAAGGAGATGGAGAGTGGAGGGATCGATCTAGGGGGATTTGTGGTCGATTGAGGGTGGATCGTCGTCGGTTGGAGGAAGAGGAAGTCGAAACGGCGAGGAAAATCGAAATCGGGTGAAGTGGAAATGAACGGGTGAGGATGGGATATTTATAGGGTTTAAGTCGAACCGATCGAGTGAAAACTCACCCAACCGGTTGATTATTAGGTCGAAAAAAATTGCTGAAAAGAGGCTACAGGCGAACCGACCGGTTGAGAACTTAACCGACCGGTTGGCCGCTTCACCATTTTCCTGAGAATTCAGTACAGCTCACCCGGTTGGTCACCCTACCACGCTTCATATCAACCGATCGGTTGATCAAATCCCAAATTTTCCGAGACTTCAGCCGTTCCCACACGGTCAGCCACCCGATCTCAGCTTGCTTCACCCGACCGGTTCGCTGGAGAACAGATACGACCATTGTCTGATACGTCTCACTCGATCGGTTGAATGGTCACCCGATTAGGTGAGGGCTTGTTTCCTGCAAAAATTCACAAATGGCCTAAGTCTCTCGACGGAAGTTCCCGCGGCTGGATTTATTTATCAAAATAAGAAAAATAAAGCTAAAAATAATCCAAAAAACAAAGATAAAAGTTTAGAGCATGGGTTGCCTCCCATGAAGCGCTTTTGTTTAACGTCGTTTGCTCGACGCCCGTAGATAATCTTCATGGTGGACGGGGTGATGCCCTAAGATTGGCATCGCTTAAGATTCAGAGTTGGTGGCCTTTGGTGTCGTCGGCGGTGACAAGTAGACTTGCTCGACGACCCTCCATTTGTTGATGGAATCCGAGGGCTTTTCTCTTATATTGGCGTCTACCGCCACTCGTTTCAAGATCCGGATCTCATCACCGGTGAGCCCCATGGGCTCCTTTCCTTTTCTCCTTGTCAAAGGAGACTTTTGGAATCCGGGAGGGATTGTATGTGACGGACCCGCTTTCCCAGCAACATCATCTTTCTTCAGGCCGTCACGTTCTCCAAGGTCCCCCAAGCTATCGGGGGGGGGGGGGGGGGGGGGTCCTTGAAAGATTTCCCAAGCCCCAGCTTCAGCTGCTCTCTCTTCCTCTATATCCAGCATATTGCACCCTTGCTCTTCAGGAGGATGCTTCATGGACAACCCCAAGTCGAACTCCACCTTTTTGTTACCGACAGACATTAAGGGATAACTTCCCTTTCTTCACATCTGTTAAAATGTCGGCGATGGCCATGAAGGGCCGTCCAAGGATGATGGGGGTATGCGTGTCTTCAGGCATGTCCATAACGACGAAGTCCACTGGCACATGCACCCCACTTACGTTGACAGGTAGGTCATCTACAACCCCCACCAGATATTTGACCGATCAGTCTGCAAGCTGTAGGGTCATACCGATGGGCTCCAGGTCGCCCATCCCTATCCTCCTATATAGTGACAGGGGCATTAAATTGATGCTCACTCCAAGATCGACGAGCGCACGATGGATCTTTACCTCTCCGATCGTGCAAGGGATAGAGAAGCTCCACGGGTCTTTAAGCTTAGGCGGATTTGCTCGCTGGATGAGAGCACTACACTCCGCCGTGAGAACTACCTTGTCCTTTCTAGAACCCTTTGTCACCAAATCCTTGAGGAATTTCGCGTAGGAGGGTATGGTCTCTATAACTTCAAGAAATGGGATTTGTAAGCTCAGATCCTTCACTATAGTGAAGAACTTATCGTATTTTTCATCTATCTTTGCTCGGGCAAGTCATTGTGGAAAAGGCACACCAGACTTAAATACTTTGAGGCTCTCCTCATCGTCCTTTTTCTTCTCCTCTTCAGGGACTCCCTCCGGAGTCTTGGTATTTGGCGACGAAGCACCATTGTCATTGGCTTTTCAATTGGTCACTCTACGACCAACGGTGCTTCCGGTTCCTTAGCGAGCACTCTTGTGGGGATTTGTGTTCCGCTTCTTAAGACGATAGCGGACACGTTTGCATGCTCGTGTGTTAGTGCCAAAGTCTGGTTCTCCCCCCTTGGGTTCACTTCTGGTTGTAGCAGCAATAGATTTTGCGACCTTTGAAGGTTCGCCACCTGTAACCCCATCTGGGTTACTTGGTCAGTGAGAGCCCTCTACCCCATTTCCAGCTTCAAATTTATCTTCTCCTGGTTAGAGATGTACTGATTCAAGAGGGACTCAACCGGGGAGATATCACGTTGCTGGACGTACGGCTGTAGCTGCTGCTACTGCATGGGCTGCTGGTTCCTTGGGGGGTACTGTTGGTATGATTATGGGGGCTACTGCTGTTGAAACTACTGCTGCTGTTGCCTAGGCGGCTAATATACTTGTGGTTGCGGTTGCTGATAAGGCGCCCGGTAGCTAAGATTGGGGTGGTTCCGGTTATTTGGAGAGTATGCCGGATTGGAGCTAGTCCGTGGTGGATACGGTGCATTTCCAATAGGATTGTAGAATAGTGTGCTCGCTTGGTCCAACGTTGGTGAGATGTCACCACCCTCGAAGTCCCCCATGACTTCTGCTTCCACCGCCGCAATTTGTTGTGTACCGGCATCACCGGCTCCTACCATCAGCGCTGAGATCTGGGTCGACAGCAAGTCAAACTTGCTCGATAATTTTTCGACGTCCTCGACCCTGTGGATACACCCAGATCTAGGTGTGGCTCTCTCGTCACACCACCTCTCATTGTTCGATGCCATGTTTTCAAGAATTTGTCCGGCATCTTCTTCACTCCTAGACATAAAGGACCCTCCAGCCGCCGCGTCCATCGAAGACTTCAAGTCGTCCCTCAATCCATTATAGAACAGATTAATTATCTGCCACTTCGGAAGCTCGTGATGAGGGCATCGCCGCTGCATTTCTTTGTATCTCGTCCAAGCTTCATGCAGGGACTCGTGGCTGGCCTAGGAGAAGGAGGAGATCTCACTCCTCAGCTTCATGGTCTTCCCCGGAGGAAAGAACTTAGTCAAGAATGTGTTTGAGAGCTTCTCCCAAGTGTTGAAGGTGTTCGGGTCCTTTCCCCTAAGCCACTGCTTGGCCTTATCCCGCAGAGAGAAGGGGAATAACTTCAGATGAATTACTTCAGCTATGACACCATTTATCCGGAACGTGTCACACTTCTCTAGGAAGGAGTCCAGATGTTTGATAGGGCTCTCCATGGGTGCCCCAGAGAATTGATCCAGCTGGATCCACGTCACTAAGGACGGCTTGAGCTCGAAGCTCTGTGCCGTAATAGCAGGAGGTCAGATGGCGGAGGTGGACTCGATGGATGGCATCGAGTACTCCAGCAGGGACTTATGCGGTGGGGTATTCTCCCTCATGGCTTCAGACTCTTCTCTTCTTCTCTTCTCTGTGGCCAGACGCCTTAGTGTGGCGTTTATCTCAGGATCAACATGAATCAAGTCGTCAAGACTCCTTGTGTTCCTGCGCATTAAAAGCAACAAACACCCATGAAGAAAAAGTGGGAAAGAAACAGATAAAAATAAAAAATAAAAATAAAAATAAGAAAATAAAAATGAAAAAGAAGAATGCGAAAATTATCGCGAGATAGAGATGTGAGATAGACTCAAGGGTTCAAAGGTCCTAAAATAAACAAGCACGTTGCCTCCCCGGCAACGGCGCCATAAAGCTTGACGTCCCCCCAGAAAGTCTGGTTTTGTTTCGTGGTCATGCAAGTGCAAGGCATGCAACAGGATAGGGGCGCGAGATTTAAATATTTATAACCGTAAGCACACGGTGTTGTAGTGTGGCTTGGGGGTCGAACACATGGAGGCGTGGTTGTGCTTGTGTCAGAAGGGACTGAATTCACCCTATGGGTGAGCTAGCCCGAATCGATGGATGGGTTGTCACGGAATGTAAATACGGAGTTAAACAATATAAAGGGAAACCCGGGACTTCGGTTTTCACCCTATCATGTGTTCTCGCTATTACGACCGGCGGATAGGATAACGATCGGGATTAGAGTTTAGTTGTGAGACGTTGCCTCTAAAAGTGATACCAGCGTCACATGGCCCGATATTCTGGTCGGTGCCCAGGATGATACGCCGGACTACCCGGGTTCGGTCAGTGGGCATTCCCATGTCCATTAACACTGACCGACTCCAGGAGCACTAAGCTCACAACGATAACTCCCAACATCTCATCCTGCCGCTCCTGCGCGCTAGGATTCGATGTCTATGCTAAGGGCGTGAGCTATGGCTAGGGAGTCAACCGCCAAGTTTATTCCCCCTTGGCCCAATGGTCAAAGGCGGTCTTTTTCCTGCCGATGACAATAAAACACCCCGCGTAACCAATAGATTCCTATTCCCTATCGATATCCTAGTCCTATGGACGCATTAGGGAGAACCCACGAAGGGGTTTCCACCAAAATCCCAGATTTGGGAACTACTCACACATTTTATCTAATAAGCAATCTAAATGAAAATCGACCGTTAAAAACATAATCGGGCAATTGAAATGTGGTAGTAGTAATGCAATTAAGATAATATCAAAGTTTGACAAAGATCTGAACACTTACAAATAACCAAAAAATTCCAGCCGTCACAATAGGGAAAAAAGTCAGAAAAATAATTAGCTCCCGTTTCTGAAAACCTAGGGCTTCTATATATAGAAAACGATGTCACCCGATCGGTTGAAGTATCAACCGATCGGGTGACCTGCTTCGTTCTTCGGTAGCACTCTTCAGAAACTTCACCCGATCACTCGACACAGTCGGTTGGCGGAATCGCCTAGTCGTTTGGATCTTGCGGTCACCGGGTGAACCGATCGGTTGATAAATCAACCGATCGGTTGGAAATGTCGCCCAAAAAAAGAAAGTTGAGACGTTTTGGCATGGTCAGCAGGCCGTCAGGTGAGCTCTCCGGGTCGTGTCTTTGGGGGAATCGGCTATAGATGAACCGATCGGGTGAAGGTCACCCGATCGGTTGGAATTCAGCTTCAATTTCCCGAGAAGTCTGTTAGGCCAAACCGGTCGTCGACCCGGTCGGTTGATGCTCTCTTGCTTCAGCGGTTGTCCGGGTCGTGCATGCGTGCATCTCCCGATCGGTTGGCTGTATCCAACCGATCGGGTGGGGGGCTGAAAGATAGCAATCTTGGTCGTTTGACCCCCTGGATCATGCGTGACTCCTCCCATTGCTCCAGGGACTTATGATATCCTTGTTATATGTCCCTTATTCTGGCAAACTCCTGCAAACACGCAAAAACATGGAGAAGTGAAAAAAAACTAGAAAATACGAGAAAACGGATACGGGACGGCGGAAAATAACGGAAAAACACAAAAGAAGACGTGCGTGAATATATGAAATATAAATGCACGTCAACTATGAGTCTAAAAAGAATCCTGCTATGTTACCAAGTGAAAAACACTAGATGGAGTGAATAGCGTTTTGGCATAAATAAAAAATCAAGCTCAAAATCAGAGTCACACAAAGCACAGATTTATAACAGTGTTGGCTCCCCCACATATACTACAACCTCTCCCTGGGGATTTAACTCTTTTTATACCAAAACGAACTTGATCACTTTTGCGGATGGTGATCAAGCCGTTACAAGAATAAGTTTGAAGTGTTTTACACATAGTGATATCCTTTGTATGAAGCTATACAAAAATTACAACCCACGCTAGAAATATTGCAAACTGATCTAATACAGAGATACTAATCAAAAAAATAACACTGTAACATGGATCATGAGATTACGATCATGTCGGTAAAAACTGCAAGTTTTGTTGCGAAAGGTATGACCATTTTCACATTGTGTCTTCTTCCTCTTTTTCTCCTTCTTCATCCTTTGGATCAAGCTTCAAATAATTGAGAAGAAAGGAAGGATGGCCAGCTAGACAAGTGCTCCCTGAAGATGTGGCTGGCTATAGGATTGCTTAATGAAGAAGAGAAGCCCTCCAACATGATAGGTTGCTAGAGATTTGATTAGGATGTGACCAAAATTGAATCCTTGAAAAGAGAGCCGTCTTGTATATGCAAATCCAAGAGGCGACTTAAGCCATGCTTATATAGGTTTTGTGAAAACCCTAGAAAGTACGAAAATACCCTTGGTTAGGTTGGCCTAACAAATCTGCATCGATTAGTTGACTAGTGCCTTAGCATTAGTCGACTACCAGGTAATAATGAACTAATGCTAAATGCTAGTTGACTAGGCATAGCTGGCTTTCTTCTAGAGAGCTGGCTAATCGACTACCGCACATGCATTACTCAACTAGGCATGACTGGCTTCTTCTAGAGAGTTCGATAGTTGACTAGTGCCAGTGTTTAGTCGACTAATGACCTAAGTTTGTCAATATAGCCTTGTTTTCATTTTGACCTGAAACTCACTTAACAAATATGTTAGTAGGCGTAATACTTGTTTGGTAGCATCAAAATTAAAGTTTTGATATTGTTAGTGGGCTAAGTAGGCCTACGATGCATCATTTGCATGGCTTTCAACCAATGGGACATAAACATGTGTCTCCATGCATGGAAAAATGCTAAGCCCTTTTGTTTGGTCACGCACAAGCCCTTGAATGATTTATTTTGGTAGCAAAAATAAATCTCATGCATATGATGCATGAGATGTCATCTTCATGCAAGGTGCCACAAGTTTATGATCCCATGCAAAGACATCACACCTTCCTTCTCCTCCTCTCAATCCCTAGCCATAACGATTGGGAGTCGAGTTCTAGCTTAGGAGGAACTCATAGATTGTAACGGGGTGGTCATCACTGTGCTGCATCTATAGCACTATGGTGTGTTGGATACATGTAGTTGGATACAATGATCGATGACTTCATGTTTGATGAAAATAAACATGTGTGAACAATTTGATATGTGTGCTAAGTGTTTTCAGGAGTGACAAGCTTGTAAATACTCAAAAGAGGACCTAGTCAAAGTGATGGAGAAAATTACTACACATATGAAGACTTGGTCAAAGATGGAGAAAATTGCAATCCATATGCAAAGAAGACTTGGTCAAAGATGGAGAGATAAAGAGAGATCTCATTCATATCAGTTGGTGATTACTCAAAATCTCATGCAAATGAATTTGTGATTAAATGAGATCCTATTCAAATCCCATTGCCATTCAAATCAAAATCCTATTGCAATCCAAATTCAAACTCCAAATCATATTTGATTAGAAGAGATCTTCCAAATGATTATTTTGAATCCTATACTAGTTAGGGTTCCATCCTATGTCCATATTCTATGGGATTCTACATGAGCCAAAGATCTTCTCCATCTCCTATATAAACCACATTTAAAAAGGGAAGACATTCATGTGGCTACAACAAAGCAATAGGGTGCGGCCAAAGCAAGTATCAAAGAGAAGGGGGTGCAGCCAAACACATCAACAACCAAAGGAAAAGGGTGCTGCCATTACAAAGAAGAAGTCCCAAGAGCCTCATCTCCATAGCCGCAACAAAGAAGAGCATCACATATCTCCATTGCGTAAGTTGCAACCTTCTTCAAGCTCTCAAGGCCGCAATATATCAAGGAGTTCATCATCCATTGCATCAACAAGAAGAAGCAAGGCCATCAAGCATCTCCTTCAACACACTTGCCGAAATCTCCATTGCTAAGAGGCTCTCCTTCCCTTTGCCGCAACATCTACAAGAGGGTGCAAACTTCATTGCCGTAAGCTCCTTCCTCCTCCTTGCTGCAAGATCACAAGAGCCTATCTCCTTCTACAAGGCCGCAAGTTTCCCAGGAGCAATCTCAAGCCATCAAGCCGTAAGTTGCATAGTCATCTTCATCCATAGGCCGCAAGCTTCAAGTGATACAACTCCTAAGGTCACAAGTTGCAAAGAGAGCTCCATCTTCATCCATAAGACGCAAGCTTCCAAGGATCAATCGCAAGCCATCAAGCCGCATGTTGCATAGTCATCTTTATCCATAGGCCGCATGCTTCAAGTGATACAACTCATAAGGCTGCAAGTTGCAAAGAGAGCTTCATCTTCATCAACTGGCCGCAAGCTTCAAGTGATACAACATCCAAGGCCGCAAGTTCCAAGTGCTCCTTCCTCCAATGCCACAAGCTTCAAAGCCAAAGAAGGAGGCCGCAACATCTTGGGGGTGACACGACTTAAGATAGACGACTACATATTGTCAGATCAAATCTGACCAACACTGAACAACAGAGACGATGACATCTACATGAACTGAGCTTTTCTAAACTCTATATTTATTTTACATTCGTGTATTGGTGTGTTGATCTTTGTAGGTTACTTTTTCATTCTTTTGGTGTCTTGACTAGTCTGTGCTAGTTAAGAGAGAGCGTTTACTGTAGGATCCTGTCAAAACAACGACGTTAGGATCGAAATAAAGTAGAGACTTACGTTTGCGTACGCAGCACCGTAATCTCTGA
>JAULAV010004220.1:0-40774 GCA_030789695.1 Scilla litardierei | reverse complement strand
ACTCATGCAGGGTTTTCTGGGACCCTTAGGGCACAAAAACTCTAGTCCCATCCTAAGTCGGACGGAACATAGACAGAAATGCAGCGTAAAAATTTTATGTTAATCTAATTAACATGCAACCCTAAGGAACCAGACCCTATTAGCCAGGATCTCTGCCAACTTGGGGTGGATCTGACCACCCCAAGAGGGATCTAACTACTGCGAATAATTAAATGAAAACTTAAACACATACCCGGAATCTCAGCCCTGGGGCAGGCGAGATGTTCCGCGCCGTCTTCCGAGCTGCTCCCGTCCCACGCCGAGCCGCTCCTTGAACCGCTCCCCGCACCGCTCCTCGAACCGCTCCGCATCCCGAGGCGATCAATCCCCGTGTCGCCGAGCCACCCACCACCGAAGAAAGTTTCACGCGAGTGAAACCTCCGCCTAGATTTCGGATCCAGAATCCGAACTCCTTTGCGACTTTGCTAGAGCCCGCAGGAGTAAGGCAGAAATTTATAGGGAGAGGAGAAATATTTATTTAGCTTAGATCCGAGCGTGCTCCAATATTTACGAGAGCCGCTCAGATCTAGAGCTTGGGACGAGTTTTGAGGAGGAGAGCAGACCCCTATTTATATAGGCGGCTGACTACTCCCCTTTCTCAAAATCCGATGTGGGACTATTAATTTGAGTTAATCAAAATCAAGTTAGTTTGCACTTCACAAAGTACAAACTTCCGTGAATTTTAACTCACTCACCGTTGAGCTTCATGATTGATACAACCTATCAATTCGAAGGGTGTTCAACGGTGAACGCGTAGGAAAAAACGGCTCGTCAATCCGAGTCCGTTTGACCCTTCAAACAATTGTCCAAAGATAGCCAAAAGTCATGCTTCTCTTAGAAACGTAGCCGTCAAGAAAATCCCAGGTTTCAAAAACCCTAACCAGAAAATTCGGGCTTGGTGGGCCTCCATTTTCGCAGGTTTCAGCCCAACAGTTTGGGCTGACTTGTTTTGGCTATAACTTGTGCATTTGGACTCCGTTTTTGACGCGGTTTGAACCTGCGTTTAGAGCGGGACGATCCCGTCATCTAGGTAACCTTTTCAACGCATTTATTTAATTAAATATAGTCTTAAACAATTTAAGACACATTTAATATCTTTTGCATCAAATGCAAAATAGTCCATATCTAAGCTTAAATTATCATTTGCATCAAATACAAATGATCCGAGGGCATATTCCTCTACATCTCCCACTTGCACTCAGGATCATTTATCCCGAATGCAGGAGATGATTGCAAACATCTTTTGCAATATTTTATCCCTTGCATCAAATGCAAATTATTCTCCCTAACTAATTTCTACCTATTACTAGACGAAGGTCACACTCTGTGTGAGACCCTACAGCCTGACCCTTACAACAGGTTGGACTCGAAGCCCTATACGGCAGTGACCACGAGCAGTGGTTGCCGTCCCTGCTTCAGGAATCATCATTATGTGGTTGACTCATTGACATGAGTATTGTCGGGACCACCCTGACTGTTTCCGTGATGAATTCCGCAGTTATAGTCTCTTCGTCGTAACTATGTCGTGTAGATCAAGTCTAGGGTACGGTCAAACTGTCAACCCCAATAACTTGACTCCGGTTAGTTTCTATCGATCTTTAGTCAAAAAATGTTGGACTTCTTCCAACAAACTCTGGCCAGAGATTTTACTAAAGACCGAACTAACCCTACGACACTAACTCCCATTGACCGGGAGAGACGAATCCTCTCTTGGTCATTACTCTCCTCATACGCTTCAAGTGTCACCCAATCAAAGACCTTTCGACAGGCCTTGCCTCGAAGCTAGGTCATTTGATCTAAGTGGCACCGTTCACGCACAGGTTCGTCAAAATGACCTCAAGTCAAAAGACCAACTAGCCTATCATCACTCAGAGTCATCATTGACAGATTGGTCAATATAACCATATGATAACTCTTGTGGATCGTTCAGTGAACGCATTCTCTAATGAGCACCTGTGTCTCGTCTACGACTTCGCCAAGTCAAGCGATCATGAGATCATCGCCACCGCTAAACGGTGAAGACTAAGACACAATGGTCTATCCGATGTTTCGATATCCTTGTCTCGAAACATCTACGACCACGAACCCTTTTAGACTTATGCTACAAACGGTCAAACATTTCTCCATGATCGAGATACTCATCTCAATACCTGTTTGACCTTGCATAAAGTCTTAGGACTTTACCTAAGTTAATGTCTAATGTTAACAACATTATAAAATAACTTAGATAAATTATTACCAAACAGCTTACTGTTATTTCGAACAAGATGTTTGTGCTATGCACACATGAAGATAGATAGCCTCGAGGGTATCATCTCTCAACATCTCCCACTTGCACTCAGGCCCATTTATCTCGGTATCTCATACCGTTTTTACACATAAGTTTTCCCGACTTCATGTGGTAGAGCCTTCATGAGTGGATCTGCTAAAACCGTCTACACTATAGACTTAAGGGTTTCTATGTTTAGACCAACCATTTGAATCTCATTCAAATAATTCATTTGGTCTTTCAGAATCCATAATATTTTAATTTACTTGGATCTTATCCAATTCATCGTACATTACGATAATCATTTAAATTAGTTACGGGTCATTTCAAATGGCTCATATTTATTTCTGATAAAGTATCAAACTCTTTTGATCACTTTGTCAAAATATATGTTCCATCCCTTTGATACTTCACATGTAATTTACACGCTCCCACTGACCTTAAAAACTATCTGGCTAATTCATATAAGTTGGTCCGTCTAAATCATATTTAGAAAAACGAACTTGTAAGTGAATGCTCCAATTTTCATGGTCAACTTAAGCGTTTACATCGAGTTTGGTCCGAGTAGGTCTGTACACATCTGCTGGTGGAAAACGGTTTCATTATAATCCGTTTTATAGGAATTAGTATGGAAAACCGTTCTCGACCAACATGATTGCACTTCACTATTTTCCTTTCGGCACCAATCTTTCAACTTAAAGATTTACTTGCAGAAAGTGAGGAAACATTTTCCTTGTGCACGTAAACTAAATTCCAAAATTTATTTACCCACACGGACCTATTCTGATTGCATCAAGTTTTTAAATCGGAGTTACTTCTCCGAATTTCATTCCGGAAGTTGACTAAGTCATCATCAGTTATGATGTCTAACTCGACTCTTCGTCTTACGAGATTCGAGTAATTATACAACTTCTTAATGATTGAATTTATGAATATCTTATTGATAATGTCCTCACAGAACATTATCAAAACCTAGGCATTACTATCTGGGACTTAACCCAGAAGGAGGACTAAACTCAGAGTCACTTTCAATGGATCACACCAAGTCTAACTAAGTGTGATTCATACCTTTTAACACACGGATGTGTTTATCAGACTTGACCTGAGAAAAAATCACATTTTCTTTTAATTACGCAAGATTTAAAGTAGCTAAGTATTTGACCATTCGATCTAATCGAATCAGTTTAAATACTTTAGTCATTTAGTTCTTTATTTTACCAGACTTGTGTTTCATCAAGAACACGTGTCTTAATAAAATATACGAATAACTTAATTTGGTTAATCTAGACTCGGGTACATCAGTATGTACCAGACTGAGTTCGACAACTCATTCTCCCACTGTCTTACAGATGGGTTTCGGCCATTTTATCTAAGAGGATAAGACTCACAAGTGTCCGTAGACTTCATAATACGATAGGTCAGACCCCTCTTTATGTGACTTGTGAAGCTTAGTCTCTTGATACGGCCTAGTCTATTTTGCCAAATAAGTTTGCTACTATCTTGTGTATTTATATATTAACATTTAATATATATATTATCGTTATACATATTTACTCATTGCTTCAAAAGCAATGTGACGACATTCGTCAAAATGTGTTAAACTTCTGTATAATAATAATCATGAAATCGTGACATCAGAGTATGTCACATTTTTATTTCCTCCTACTTATGCCTTTACTAATGATAAATTAAACTATTTAACTCGATTGACTTTCCGGTGTGCCTTCTTCCTTTTCTAAATCACATTTAGATATTTAAATGGCCCAACATAAATGAATAGCTATGCAAGCGACTCATGTATCCAAACGCTTGAGAGTTGCAATCTTGAGTGTAGCTCAAGAAGTTGCTTGTCTCAAGATCCGGTTGGGATACATAGTCTTGCACCACTCATGCACTCGTATTCGACTCAAACGGTTTGATCGAATTCTCGAACTTTGCGGATCAGAATTGTTTGTCCATACATCCTTGAGGGTAGCTTGACAAGTTGTAGGGAGAAACATACTTCGAATATCCTATATGTTCAAGCTGCCTTATATAGAGACGAGTGACATATTGCGTGAATTTATTTGTTGGACCCAGAACTTAATGAAATCATATTTCTTAAGTCTGTTCATTAGAAGGTCATTTTAATGTCAACGAGAGTATAGTTTAATCTTATCAATTAGAATTTAACTTGATATTCAATTAATCAACCTATTTGACCAATTAACTAATTCCATTAAAAAAATTATATTTTGATTCCTTCGGTAAACATAGTCTTGCCCTAGTTTAGCATATGTTCAATATTAAATATAGGTAGAATGGCTTTTATCTATCTATATCCTCCCACTATTTTTATGATCGTTTCAAAGCTTAATAACGAACGATTTAATCGAATTAAAATATTTAAAAATTAGTGAAAGAGGGATCCAATCATCCTGAACCTCACAACCTTGAGGAGACTCAACAAGTTGATTGGTTCCATGATTGGTAGACTAACTCTTAGTCAATCACATCACATGTGACTCCCTATCGTTTTTTTACCCACAGTCACTTATGATCTTGAGGAGACTCAACAAATCATAATGACTGGTCTAGTCAGACCCTTGATTTCGTGTCCAGATTAGACTTAGATCGATACTCGAGGAGACCCGACGCATCGATTTGGGTCAAGTCTAGACTACATCACATGTACGTTGGAGTTTGTTCCTTAAAGAAAAACAAGTCACAGCTTGAGGAGACTCAACAACTATAATTGTCTTCTTTGAGTTACCAAGCTCCAAAATCAAGGAGGGATACGAATTAATCTTTAATAAGATTTATAACGCATTGACTAGATATAGTCCAGGGTGTCATACAATCATGATTCGCGACATTGCGGTCCAGCGGAACACAGCCAGGGAATTGACTAAGCCAGGATCACTGCCCCTTGTACTAGCAAGGGTTGACCCAGAACTCTTAGCCAAGCACATTGACTGGATCATGGTCCATTGAATGAAGCTTGTCATTTTTGTATGTGTGCCATAGACTAAACAGCTTTTATTAACAACTAATTAATCCTATCAACTAGTTGCATCCTTAAATTCAAAATTTTAGGATTTGTTTAATAACTTTTATTAAGTCCTTATCAACTATAAGGTTCACGTGCTATCCTAATCGTTATTAGGATTTTAATAAAATTATTAACCAACGCTAAAAGCGAAGTCCTTTAATGAGAATTAATAATAACAATTAGAATTAAGAAATCATTAAAAGGACTACCCTAATCAGGAATTAGGTCTTAAAGGGTTGTTAATATTTTATTAAAACATAGCATGTCATTAAAATTCAAGTAAATAAATTTTAATCATTTTTAATGGCTAACCTAAAGGGTTGTCTTGTGTTATCAAATAAGGGACAAGAAGACATATCCATTAAAAAATTACACTAATTTTATCGCGTAAAAAGTGTACAACTATTTAACAATTAAATAGACTAAAGTTTATCGCATAAACAATTTTAGCATGTATACTTAAATTTAACATTTAAATTTAAAAATACGATTTTTAAAACATTTTATTTTATCTCATAAAGTAAAAGCTTGTTTTAAAAAATCATAACATTTGCATGCTACTTTAAAATATTTATCGCATAAAAATTTTAAACTTTTAAAATCGGTTTTTAAAAATATCTTATAAATTTAAAACATCATTTAAAAAATTCCATGTTTAAAATTTATCACATAAAATTTTAAACAACTTTTTAAACTTATCGCATAAAGTTTTAAAGCTTTAAAACAATTTTAAAATTTATCACATAAATTTAAAATTCCATTTTAAAACTTTCATGTTTAAAATTTATCATATAAAATTTTTAAACAAAAAAAAATTAAATTTATCGCATAAACTTAAAGAAAACATTTTTCGGTAAAAGCATTCAAATAATAAATTCGCAGTCCTAGATCAGCATACAGAGATGGCTCTGATACCAATGCAGGGTTTTCTGGGACCCTTAGGGCACAAAAACTCTAGTCCCATCCTAAGTCGGACGGAACATAGACAAAAATGCAGCGTAAAAATTTTATGTTAATCTAATTAACATGCAACCCTAAGGAACCAGACCCTATTAGCCAGGATCTCTGCCAACTTGGGGTGGATCTGACCACCCCAAGAGGGATCTAACTACTGCGAATAATTAAATGAAAACTTAAACACATACCCGGAATCTCAGCCCTGGGGCAGGCGAGATGTTCCGCGCCGTCTTCCGAGCTGCTCCCGTCCCACGCCGAGCCGCTCCTTGAACCGCTCCCAGCACCGCTCCTCGAACCGCTCCGCATCCCGAGGCGATCAATCCCCGTGTCGCCGAGCCACCCACCGCCGAAGAAAGTTTCACGCGAGTGAAACCTCCGCCTAGATTTCGGATCCAGAATCCGAACTCCTTTGCGACTTTGCTAGAGCCCGCAGGAGTAAGGCAGAAATTTATAGGGAGAGGAGAAATATTTATTTAGCTTAGATCCGAGCGTGCTCCAACATTTACGAGAGCCGCTCAGATCTAGAGCTTGGGACGAGTTTTGAGGAGGAGAGCAGACCCCTATTTATATAGGCGGCTGACTACTCCCCTTTCTCAAAATCCGATGTGGGACTATTAATTTGAGTTAATCAAAATCAAGTTAGTTTGCACTTCACAAAGTGCAAACTTCCGTGAATTTTAACTCACTCACCGTTGAGCTTCATGATTGATACAACCTATCAATTCGAAGGGTGTTCAACGGTGAACGCGTAGGAAAAAACGGCTCGTCAATCCGAGTCCGTTTGACCCTTCAAACAATTGTCCAAAGATAGCCAAAAGTCATGCTTCTCTTAGAAACGTAGCCGTCAAGAAAATCCCAGGTTTCAAAAACCCTAACCAGAAAATTCAGGCTTGGTGGGCCTCCATTTTCGCAGGTTTCAGCCCAACAGTTTGGGCTGACTTGTTTTGGCTATAACTTGTGCATTTGGACTCCGTTTTTGACGCGGTTTGAACCTGCGTTTAGAGCGGGACGATCCCGTCATCTAGGTAACCTTTTCAACGCATTTATTTAATTAAATATAGTCTTAAACAATTTAAGACACATTTAATATCTTTTGCATCAAATGCAAAATAGTCCATATCTAAGCTTAAATTATCATTTGCATCAAATACAAATGATCCGAGGGCATATTCCTCTACATCCTCCACCCTCAAGCTCCCTTGACGACATCAAACTAGGGAGTCGAGCTCAAGACTTAAAACGAGCGCTTCTTGGGAGGCAAGCCAAAGATTTCTTTTTTTTTTATATTTTGATTTTTATCTTAGATTTAGCCTCGATTAGCTTAGATTTCTATTTTGAATAAAGCCCTAAAACCCAAGAAAATTGACTAAGCGTTTGAATGCAGGAGGAAGAAGGAGAAAAATTGGGAAAAGCGTTCTAAACGGCCGTGTGGCCCCAACCCACGTGGTCGCGTGGAGAACAGCAGAAGAAGAAAAGAAGATAGTTGAGAAGGCAATTGACGCACCCGCGTGGAGCAATCGACACGACCGCATCGAAGGGGGTAATCTTTAGATCTAGTTTTTCAATTTCATATGGCCGCATTGCCCAATCGACACAGTCGCATACCTCTCTGTCATTCCCCCCTCCAAAATTCACCTTCTGCAAGGTTTTCGTAGACATGTCGTTTCGATCGACGCAACCACGTTAATCTCAATTTTAGGCCATTCATTATGGTCGTTTTAATTCAGTTGACGCGACTGTGTCGATCCCAATTTTTGAGCCAAATGATGTGGCTATTTTGTTTCAATTTACGCGGCAGCGTATCTCTCTGTCTTCCAAGGCCAAAAACTCCAACATTTTAAGGTTCCTACGACGCGACTGCATCGTTTCCTACGCTACGACCACGTCGATCCATTTTTCTGACCTATTTGACGCGGCTATTTTGTTTCACTTTATGCGGCCGCATCGCCGGCCTATATATAGCCCCATACCCCTAAACGGCCCGGTCTGTGCTTATTTTCTCGAAATGGTTTGAATTCCTTCGACTTCCTCCGACTTGAGCTCTTTCCAAACCACTCCCAAACCCTCTCCAACTCTCCCAATCACTCTCCAAACCTTTCCCCTCCATCAATCCTCCATTCCACCCCCTCTTCCAATCGAACCGGACGGTGAAGCAAGCCCAATCGGCTCATTTTTAGGGCTTTACAGCTGAAACTCCACGTGGGCGGTGCGACTGCAACTGCTAGCTCAGGAATAGCTTGGGGGCGTCTTCTCTCAGCATTGGTGAGATCAATTTCAGTGAGGAGCTTCGACTTGGGTAACTTCGCTTAACTACTCGTTAATTTTTCAATTTTCGCAAAAATTGCTCAACGCTTTGTGTGAGTCTATACACTTCACTCCACATCATATGCATCACTCACTTCTTCACATCGCTCACTTCTTCACTCCACTTCGTTCACTTCTTCACACTTCACTCCACATCATCAGTCACCCTCACACATCTGACCCCAGTTCTAGGCCCCACCACACTTGACCTGTCGGTGCTCACCAACATGCACATGATCAGATCTTTTTAGTCCAATAGATATTATTGTCTGTATGGCCCGCATCCACACCTTACAACAGACTCCCCAATGAGTTTAGGTGGCACCACCTTGTACCTGGCACCACCTTGTGGTGGCTCTTCTCAGCTGATTTTGATCTAGCCGCATGAGTTTAGGCAACTCAACCTGACCCCGCCCACCCCCATGATATCCAGGACCCAGTTGCTCCCTCTGCTTCCACTTCTGCTGGCCCTGTCGTCAGGCCCACCCTTCGCCAGTATAGAAGAACTCGACACCAGGTCGAGGGTACTAGCAGTGCTCCTCCTCCACCACTTTCCTATCTCGAGCATTTGGCTCGCTTGGAGGGGGAGTTTATGACTTTTAGATCCTCCATTGTCGCCACCCTGAATGATGTTAGAGACACCATCTCTGATTTTAGGAAGTCGTTAGACCAGCTCACCACCGCTGTTGTGACCATGCAGTTACAGTTTGATCAGGTCTACCAGTACCACCATAGTCAGGGACACTTTCCATCTGCTACACCATATCTCCTACCCATTCGCATCCTACCTCATCCATCTCAGTTTTCTCAGACTCCAGTGGATCCATCCACTTCCACCCGTCATGTAGATAACGCAACCACCTCACTACATATTTTCATCCCACCCCAGCCATCTCAGGTGCCTGAGGACACCCCCGTCGTCACACCCCGCATCATCACTACACCTCCTCCTCCATAGCCACACCCTGAGACCGTGCTCATTCCTACCCTGACCCCGTGATTTCACCCACTTCTCCACCATACACCACGGAGGCCGTCGACATGCCTCCCTCAGGAGCACAGTCTTCTTCCGCTCCATCCATAAACATTACATCCCCTACATGTACTTTCACACCCTGTCACACATCAGCACCAACTGACAACACCATAATCATTGTCTCCACGTCCCCAGAGGACTCATGGCCATCTCCATCTCCAACCCCACCCCCACCACTAAAGTCTAAGCTGATTCATTTCACTCCATCCCACCCCACGTTGACACCACAGCTGAGCCTTCAGCTGATCTAGCCGATCCAGCTAATCCACCCACTCCACCCATACAGCCACCACCTGATGGTGGCTCTGCATGATTGGAGCACATCATTTTGCACTCCCAATATATATAGCCCCACTATCACACACTTTCACTATCTTTGGGCACGTTTTTATTCAGCTTGGGAGAGATGCACCTGGATCTCCTTTCCCTCATTCTACTTGTCCTCACATCATTTTTATGTGTTTTCTTTGTGTTGAGGACAACGCTTAATTTAGCTTAGGGGAGGAGCACTTTCGAGCCTATCTTCTATTTTCTTCCCATTTTCTTCCTTATTTTCTTGTTTTTATTGTTATTTTTGTTTTCATTTCATTTTTTCATTCTTATTTTTCCTTTTTCATTTCTTATTCATTTGCATCATGTTTAAATTCCGTTACGCATTTAAAAATCCAAAAAATATATGAAAAAAATCAAAAATCCCTAAAATATCTGCATTCGAATCATGTATCTCGCATCCTCATGCATCCATTTGTACATAATTGTATTCGCCTCGAGAATATTTCGAAAACGAGTTTCTATCTGCGTAGAATTTCGAATTGAAATTCGTTTTCCGTACTTTTATGCTTGATTTCCGAGATGAAGACTTGGCTATGTGAATAGTACGTAACCCTAGCTCAATCCCTTGTAATACCCTAGCTTTGGCCATCCTCACAGTCCCTAAGATAGGAGTACTTGAAACTGACCAAGATTGATACATAGGAACACCCTCTATGCATGGACCGTAGAGCCGATAGTTGTGTATAATGGCTTATAATCTCTCGAAACTTAGATAATCACACATCACCTAGTACTGAGAATTGAATTTTCCTAGTATACCCATGCTTTCCAAAAAAATAAGAATAATTTTGTGAATAGAAAAAATATATTCTGTTATAAACGGGCTTTGGAGGCCCAACCCGTTAGTGGGTATCCACCCATTATGTAACCCTATTACTATAAATACAGGGCTACGGGTTCCGTAGCCGCCATGGTTTACAACACGTTATCAGCACGCTCAAAGCTAAGCCGAACCCCAGCCGACGGACGGACATGACGGACGGACGCGACGGACGGACGCGACGCGAACGGGCTTCCTTCACCGAACGTCGCTAGATCCGGCGGGTAGGATCTAGAGGTAACCCTAAAACCCTAGATCTAAAATTTCATAAGCGCATATGTCTAGATCCAAAATTCTTGGATCGATTGTTTAATAAAAATCAAGGTTTTTATTGATGAAAAATCAAATTTTTACAATAAAAACGTTTTGTTGGAGATTAAAAATAGATTTTTTCCACTAAAAATTAGATTTTTATTCCCAAAAACCATGAAACCCTAGGGGATTTTCTCGCCGGAACGCGAATCCCCCCTAGATCTCGCGCCAAAACCCTCGCCCACCGCCCGAAGCGGCGGAAAAAACCGTCGCCCGCCGCCCGAAGCGGCGGCAAAACCACCCTCGCCGCTGAACGGCGGGCGGCCCCGCCGCTCCCTGCGGCGGGCCAACCCGCCGCCAGCAGCGGCGGGCGGCCCCGCCGCTAGGAGCGGCGGGCCAACCCGCCGCTGCCAGCGGCGGGCGGCCCCGCCGCCAGCAGCGGCGGGCCAGCGGGCCAACCCGCCGCTGCCAGCGGCGGGCGGACCCGCCGCCAGCAGCGGCGGGCGGCCCCGCCGCTGCCAGCGGCGGGCCAACCCGCCGCCAGGAGCGGCGGGCCAACCCGCCGCTGCGGCGGCGGGCCAACCCGCCGCCAGCAGCGGCGGGCGGCCCCGCCGCCAGGAGCGGCGGGCCAACCCGCCGCTGCCAGCGGCGGGCGGCCCCGCCGCCAGCAGCGGCGGGCCAACCCGCCGCTGCGACGGCGGGCGGCCCCGCCGCCAGCAGCGGCAGGCCAACCCGCCGCCAGCAGCGGCGGGCCAACCTGCCAGGAGCGGCGGGCCAACCCGCCGCCAGCGACGGCGGGCGGCCCCGCCGCTCCCTGCGGCGGGCCAACCCGCCGCCAGCAGCGGCGGGCGGCCCCGCCGCCAGGAGCGGCGGACGGCCCCGCCGCTGCCAGCGGCGGGCCAACCCGCCGCCAGGAGCGGCGGGCCAACCCGCCGCTGCGACGGCGGGCGGCCCCGCCGCCAGGAGCGGCGGGCCAACCCGCCGCTGCCAGCGGCGGGCGGCCCCGCCGCCAGGAGCGGCGGGCCAACCCGCCGCCAGCGACGGCGGGCGGCCCCGCCGCCAGGAGCGGCGGGCCAACCCGCCGCCAGCGACGGCGGGCGGCCCCGCCGCCAGCAGCGGCGGGCGTCGCTGGCGGCCCCGCCGCCAGCGACGGCGGGCGGCCCCGCCGCCGGGAGCGGCGGGCCAACACCCCCCGGCAGCCGCTCGTATCGGGCCCCCCCCGGTGCGCGCTCATGCCCGGAAACCCTTGCCGCCTGAAGCGGCAATCCGCGCGACCATAAACCCTAACTAGGGTTTGACCCCGAAATTTTTTTTCGATTTTCAAATCTTTTTCAGATTTAATTACGATTTCGTTTTCGTCAAAATCTGTTAAATTACACAATTTTTATTCATCGCATTTTATTCGGATTATCTGATTATTTACGTTTAATAATTAGGAAGATCCTGCGACCGCTCTGCCGTTAGTCAACTAACCTAACGGTGTATGACGTTGCCTAGTGGTCCAATAATTATTAAACGAAAAATTTTCATTTCCATTATAAAATGCATGTGATGATTAATTGTATGTGTTAATCGTCTGCTATGATATTAATTGCCTGCCGCATTTTTCTACGATGTGATGTATATTTTTGTTGCCTCTAGCATGAATTTCCACTTAAACACTATAAATGCATGCGTAGAAAATTATATGCCCGTCGCATATTTAATGTTCTGTAATAAACATTTTATTTAGCATGCTAAAATCTTTTTGATGTATTTTTAATGCCTGTAGCATAAATATATGTCTGAGATAAAATTATTTATATACCTGCAGAATATAAATAGCATGTGTATACATCATAATTGTTTCCATTCTGGTTAATTGAGCACAACTTTTTAGTTTACTGGATTTATATTATATGTATGAATTGCTCATGACATGACAATATTTTATGACAACAAACCAATAATGCTTTCAATAAATTTTAACATCATATCCTAGTTGACAAAATGAACCTGGAGTTCAAAACCAAAATGAACCTGAAGTTCAAAATCAAATCAAAAGTCAACACCCTTTCACACTAATAAAAATTAACAAGTACGAGGGATTATACGAAAAACATTTATGCGATTTCTTTTAGAAATACGCATTTCGCGGTAAATAGATCTCTCAGATCCACGGTCTGTATAAACCGATATTGACACCATCAGTTGTCATAACACCGCCAAACTCTTTTGAGTAATCTCACTTTACAAGGTATGATTCTTGAATCTAACCTTATTTTTTTAAGCGTACGCCTGAAGTCGTGGCTTAATAGATAAGTGAGAAATTATAAAATTCGTACCCACGTAATTGTTTCCCCTAGAGTATGATCCTATATCCACACAATACTTGAATGACCCAATAAAAATGGCCTGAAGACCATACTTGAGTTTTCAAATAGACCTTTATAAGTCTATCATAAACTAGAAATTGGAAAAATAGAGACTAACTCATTTCCCTTGTATGTGTCTACTTCGTAAGACCAATAATCATTCTTCCTTATAAACGACAATAAGGAAGACTGAAAACAGGGGAAGTCTTGAATAAAAATAAGAAAGGGAAGATATGATGTATCTCGATATGGAGTATGCAATGGCAACCCAATATCAGACCAGAAGTTCTGAAAAGACCCATAATGCTTCTTGCAAAATTAATGGGCATTACAGTATGCCATATAAAAATATATACATATCTAGTCTAAACGACGAAAGTCAAATTGACAGTATGTATAATTCGCTACTTCCCGAGGATAAATAAATTTTGAAAATAAATTTGATCTGTTGTCATAATATGAGTCTAAAATGAGCACAATTGTGGACGTATACTTTCTAGAACCCACATCATACTATGAAACTTGTTGCTCTAACATAAATTATTAGTAGTATTCTCTTGCAGTATATATGTGCTTTTTACGCATTTTATTTTACTGTAAATGACTTGTCATCCTGAATACTCCTAAATAGAGGATGCCATTGACTCCCTACACTCCATATATATGGCTGATGATGTACCTTAGAGTACTCATCTATATATCCTCTTAAAATGGTCATAATCAAAACCTTGTTATCCAACCGCAGTCTAGATTATTATTAATCACAACGGACATATTACATTACTAGGATATTGGTTGGGCTTTTACTTACCCTCATACCACCCTCAAAAATGCCGCAGTGGAACTTATTCATCGGGACTAACCCTCCTAGATGAATATGTTCCGAGATCCCCAAACGGGGGAGGCATTAGAGCACATCTTATAGATGGAGCCTTGACGGGTTCATATCCCTAGTTTTATGCTCAACTTCATTGAAGTCGAGCTATTTGCGGATTTTTGGGATAACACTGGGAAATCAATTTAACAACTGGAAGAAAATTGAACACCCTGAAGCTTTGTGTTCACACCCAGAAATGGGTTATATGTAAATCATTAAAATGATTTAAACGGATTACTTATCCACTAGAAATCCAGTTGTAAGGTGACCACGTGGGAGCATGCAAACCATCAGAACGCCTCCTTAGAAACTATTTATATGAGCCTGATCACCTCATATAAACAGTTTCCGAGAACCCCTAACGGGGGAAGCGTTTAGTGCACATCTTATCGATGGAGTCATGATGAGTTTACATCCCCATATCACCACTATGGACCATTTAAAACATTAATACCTATGATCTGATTATCATGAATAGTAATGAGATCCGGAAGATCCACATTTATGAAACTGTTAAACAGTTATCAGACATAGCTACCGACAATATAAATATTGTCAAATTCACACATCCCTGCTACTAAAAATCCAGCTAGGATTGACATACCAACTTTATGGATGCAATCTACCAGTAGCAGAAGTGGATATCCTCAATGGATGAGAGGACATACCACGAGACCCTAAAACAATACCACCACAGGAAAGTGAGCTCATCTCCATATCCTCTCCCTTTCCAGAACCTCCAGAAGAGATAAATCTGGAATAAATAGAATAATGTACGTACACGGAGAGGTATTTGGATAAAACACACTTGTCGACAATTACTCACATTTCATTTTGCCATTGATATCGTTCACAATCTCCGTTTCCTGAAGCAAACGCAGAAATTTGGCCAAATTATGTGGAACGAGGCAATAATAAGTTGAGCTGGACTCACTTATGAAATGTGAAGTGTTTGGACCTGAAGTCCTGATATCAAAAGATATCAAACCTGTGGGCTACCGAGTATTGTATAAATAAATAAAATCGTATGCTATAAGCAAAACACTATAGCCTTAGAGGTTTATTTCGCAGAAACCAGGAAGTAACCATGTAAGATGAGTTTAACTCACTTACAAAATTAATCAAACTGATGCATCAGGCTCCCTGGTCATGATTGCGAAACCCATGCGATTAGCAAAGATAATTTTAGGCTATGTTGCTATGGATGATGTGACAACATACCTTTATAAACAATCATCCTGAAGATGAATTATCATCCTGAAGATGAAACCTTCATCCTGAAGATGAATTATCATCCTGAAGATGAAACCTTCATCCTGAAGATGAATTATCATCCCGAAGATGAAACAATCATCCTGAAGATGAATTATCATCCTGAAGATGAAACCTTCATCCCGAAGATGAATAATCATCCTGAAGATGAATTATCATCCTGAAGATGAAACCTTCATCCTGAAGATGAATTATCATCCTGAAGATGAAACCATCATCCCGAAGATGAATAATCATCCCGAAGATGAAACCATCATCCCGAAGATGAATAACCATCCAGAAGATGAAATTATCATCCAGTCGATGAAGAAACATGGAAAATTGCAATCCACCAATACACCTACTGGTTGTATGGATGCACATTAAGACCCCTTCCGTTCGCTGGAAGAGGGGAAGGATATCCTAGGTCCTGAAGTGCCTTACTCAAATGTCTTTTGTACACTCCTTTATCTGGTAGTAAACACTTTAATCAGATACAGTGCAGCGCCTGCAGCGCACCACTGGACCAGAGATATGTAGCTTCTGCGCTATCTCCAAGGGTCAAGGATCATACAACATGTTAAATGTATTTGCAGATACAGGTTACAGATCATCGCGATGACTGCAACAAAGAAGCGACCACCTCCTGGAGACCAGCAAAGCATGCTTCCAAGGCAACATCAATCCCACCATCCCGAGAGGCTCATCAATCCAAGAAGCAAATCATAAGTACGCACAGCCAGGTCCTGTAGTACCTCGCAGACACAGTGAAGACTGGTCAGAGACGTGATGCTACCTACCGAGTCTGCAGACCACTCCCCCTCAGAAGAGATCCCTCAGATTCAGTAGATGTCATAGATGAGCGATACTTGTATAGATGAGCGATGTCTTGTATAGGTGAGCGATGCCTTGTACTTTGTATCAGAACACTGTAAGAGATTGATGTATAGTTGCCTAGGAGATCTGCAAGCCTGCAGCTTGTACAGATCAGGGGGAGTCAAATGTAGTGTTGTACTCTTTTCCCTTGGCTATTGGTTTTTCCCACTGGGTTTTCCATTGCTAAAGGTTTTAACGAGGCAAACTCATTGACTCTGGATCCAGAAGTATCCACCCCCTAAATACTTCCACTAATCAGGGGAAGTTACGGAAACTGTACTCTTTTTCCTTGGTTATTGGTTTTTCCCACTGGGTTTTCCATAGCTAAAGGTTTTAACGAGGCAGGTATCCCTAACTTAGGATCCAGAAGTATCCACCTCTAGTGATATCCATCGATCAGGGGAAGTTATAGAGACTTGTACTCTTTTCCCCTAGCCATTGGTTTTTCCCACTGGGGTTTCCTTGGCAAAGGTTTTAACGAGGCAAGTACTCTTAAACTTGGGATCCAGAAGTATCCATGGACCCATGATCAGATAAGCTCTATGAACCCTGAAGCGTTCATCACGGCTTACAACAATGGATGGATAAGGGGAAGTGTTATAAACGGGCTTTGGAGGCCCAACCCGTTAGTGGGTATCCACCCATTATGTAACCCTATTACTATAAATACAGGGCTACGGGTTCCGTAGCCGCCATGGTTTACAACATATTCAACATTTTCCAGCGAAGCTGAGTAACCGGATCTTCACGATAGTAACCGTCGGGGCCTCGCGTCAAAAGGTCTAGCTTGGGGGAGTGCAGGTGAATAATGATTTTACATGGGTTGAGTTAATAGGTCCAAGGGGTCCTTCTTGGCCTGGTTCCTTAAGGTCGTCTGACCTGGGAGTCACCGACCCAACACTCCTTACATGACAAAAATCTAAATCCCAAAAAATGTGTATAGAAAAGAATTTATATATATATACGTGTATATATATATCTACAGAAGCATGAATAAAACTTAGCAATTTCTTAAATCAAGGAAGTTTGATGTGACGTGTGCGCCACTTCTTCGATCGACCTATATCCCATTATTCCTTTCTTATCCCTTCTATAACCATTGCATAGCTTAGATTCCTATTCCCTAAATCTAAGGACGGGTTAGAGGAAATATCTTAGAATGTGAGTGTGGCCATCGTCTAGTGTATTACTTGGCGATTTGAGTGGGGATGACGTCCTAGGATCATATTCTCGTCGACAGAAAGATTTCAAAGCATTTGAGTTTCATGAATTCAAATTTTCGGTTCGCCCACGTATATAATCTCGATATTTGAAAATTCTCGAAGTTTCATCGCATCATTCGCATGTTGATTGCATTCCTCCAATCTACTCTCTATCTTGTCTTCCTTAAGAACAAGAAAGAGTTTACCTTGGGGTATTTTGATGAGTGTTTATTGTATATAATTTTCCCCTCTTTTTCATGCATGTTTTACATCATTTTCTTCGACATTCCTCCCTGGTTTGCCCGTTTTGTTTTCTCTTTTGCTTTTATGGTCCATCCTATGCTTTGTAGAAATATGTACTGATTAGGGACCATTCGATGTGATTCTAGCGTGAATGGATGAAAGAAGCGAGGCCTAGAGATTAAAGAGTGCAAAGGGGGAAGATATATGAAGAACTGTGAATGACTCGGTCGTGTCAAACCCGCACTAACGCGGCCGCATTAAATACCTCCAAACGGCCGCATCGCAGAGGAGATGATTTGAAGAATGCAACCGACGCGGCCTGCACGACAAAAGATGACGCAGCCACATTACTGATGACTGAATAGTTGCTCGACACGACCGTTTTAAAGCCAACGCGGCCGTCGAAGCCCTATTCGATGCGGCCGCATCCTATGCGAAGCGTCCGCATCGCTGTAGCCTCTGCGCCTCGACTTTTCGCAAGGGAACGATGTGACCGCGTCGTTTTCGATGTGGTCGCGTCGAATTGGATCTTGAAGCCACTTGGGCACCGACCTGGGAGCACTTGGGGAGATTTTCTGTCTTTTTGAGCGTTGTATATAAACCCATCTTCTTCTCCAGTGAAACTATCTTGGGTTTTAGCAATTTTATGGATTTTTAATGTTTTGTAAGGATTTCTAACCCTTTTTATTATGTTATTTTAGTCGTTCTTATTAATTCCAATTGTAATAGATTAGGTTTTCCTTAATAGTAGTTTTCTCTTGCTATTGCTATTGTGAGTTTTTTCCATCTATTGCTCATTGAATCCGAATTCATGGCTTTTATTGCTTACCCAATGTAGAAATCACCTACATTGCAATGGGTAGTGAGTAGTTTTCGTCTAGGGTTGAACCCCATTGGATTAGGGCTATGCGTTGGATTAGTTAATTAACCCATTGCTGAGATTAGGGATGTATTAGGATGATGATTATCATCGTATATTCAACCCCCCCTCGAAGCAATTGGATTGGTCGCCGATGAGAGTCAGGACCAACCCGGGGATGCGATCCCTACGATGATACATGCTATCTGTGCAACCGACGAGAGTTGGGCACCGATTAGAGCCCTCCTAATATATATCTAATCCCCGAACACCACTGTGGTCGGGAGTAAGATTGGAGACGTTCGTCGAATGTAATGCGCCTAATGTATATTGATGTATCGACGAGAGTCGCCATCGGTGTAGGTTAGGTAGGCCTATCATTGCATCGCGAGAGCGGGGGTAGGAGATGACATAAGAGAATACCCTATCTTGCACCATGAGAGTGAGGGATATGAGAATTCCCTTAGGTTAGACGACCTCTCCAGAGTCCCAATGAACCCTAAAACCAGTTAATTATTAGTCTAACCCTAATCTCGGTCCAATGGCGAGGATTACCCACGTCCTAGAGCTTTTATCTCTTGATTCACCCTCTGTTACGACTAATCTGGGCCGGCCCAAGTTACAGCGGCCCGCGGCCCAGCCTCAAAGAAGACGCCTAATAGAGAAGACGGGACCGCCCGGAAGGGCCCACGGATGGGGAGAAGGCCCAGACACTACGCTGTCAAACTCCGCTTCCCTAAAATGGAGGCGAGACGTGAGAAGGTCCGCACGAGAGTGGAGCTGTGAAGCCCCAAACCCGATAAGCGTCAATAAAACATAAGCATGTCCCTGTAACCACAAACGGAACAACAATAATAACACAAGGAGAGACAGAAATAAAATCTCATATCTCATAATTTGTCCAACATGAAAATTAAGTTCAACATCCAGAAAAGCCACCAGGCTAAAAGAAAGAGTCTAAGGCCCAGAACAAGGCCAACGAAAGGAACAACGTAACAAAGTATAGGTGCCACGCACTGACAACAAAATAGCAGTCTAAAACAAAAGAGAAAAGCTCAACGAAGACACTAGGACTGGTCCCCAGTGTCCACGTACTCCTCGTCCAACACAAGCTCGGGCTCGGCGTCAGCAAACACCTCGTCCTCAACAATGTACTCAGGCTCAGGGTCTAACATGTGTCACCCAAAAGAGTAAAGGGGCACATGTCAGCAAGTCTAAAAGACTTGGGCAAGGAAACTGAAAGTAAGGCAACTAGCAACCTAGCAGTTATAGTATGCATGACATGGCAGTTATAACATGAGTGCACAAGCAAGACATGGTGAAACAATAAGTACAAGAGAACAATTATCGGGACAAGTCAAGAGTAGCCAAGCTACTAACAATCTCAATCATTTCACTAGTCACGTTCAAGTTGTTTGTAGATGTTTACGTCGTACAGCTGAACGGTTTGGCATTCACGCTGATTGGCCGCTTAACACAACCCCAGAACCTAGAGTTTACGCCTTACCACTGCAGTTACTGATCGGGCAGACTCCCAGTTGATTGGCCGCTTAACTCTTACCCCCAATACCCACATGTAAACGAGCCAGGGTCCCTGCACACGAGCTCAGTAAATGAGCCAGGGTTGTCCCGCACAGGAGCTCGCATTCTAGTTCACGACTCATAAGCATTTGGCGTAGGGGTGCACCTAGCCGGAAACAAGTAGTTCGAGCATTGGCTATCAACCAACACATGGCCCGCTTCTGGAACATGAGCCAGGAAACACAAGTATTGTAGCGAAGCTACGTAATCACGGAAACACCTAAAGAATGCAATGACATGACAATTAATTTGCGTACCGTTAATGGAAATTAAACATGACATGGTAATTGTGCAACATGATAAATGTCGGTTCTAGCTTCATTGTCAAGCTAGTCCCTAAATTTGCGCCTAGGCGAATGTCATTTCGTTGCCTAGCCTCTTTTACGCCTACAACAAGCAAATGGCCTAAGACATGGCCCAAAACCCTAAGTGGCAAGTTTCACTTGCCTAGCACCGAGGATGACGATCAACACGAGGGTTCGTCCCACGGATGCTAATCTACGGGGAAGTCACTGTTATGGAGAACAATCATCAAAACAACATTCATTTCATTAGGGTTTCACAAAAACACAACGGTTATGAAAACGTTAAGAGATCGATTATTAACGTATCGAAAGAGGAAGAATAATACCGAGCAAGCACGGCCACGGAAGAAACGCTCCGGGGAACCTAGGGTTCAGATCTGGAATAGATGGGGAAAATCTGGAGAAATGGGGTTTTGGGGGATTTTGGGGGATTTGATGAAGGTTTGAGGAAGATGAGAGGTAGAATGTGTTAAGTGAGGGTTTGGATGATGGATTTTGGGCTTGGGATGAAGGAATAAGGGTTTGAGGTAGTAGGGGGCTCAATGGGGGAGAAATTAGGTTTAGAGTCAAAGAAGATGAAGAAGAAAACGTTTGGGAGGGGTTTAAATAGGAAGGGCTGGCGGCTGCCCAGAAATTAGGGTTTCGACACTGATTAGTCGGTCAGAGAACAACCACTGACCGACTAGTTTGGGAACTAGTCGGTCGGTTGACCAACGCAGACCGACTAAGTCCAAACAGTAACTCATGTACAAAAATAGGATTTAGATTTAGTCGGTCAAAGAACAACTACTGACCGACTAGTTTGGCATCTAGTCGGTCGATGAACGTTCTTAGACCGACTAAAAGTGAACAGTAACTGGTACCAAAAATAGTTAATGAGTTAGTCGGTTAAAGAAGCATTGCTGACCAACTAGTTTGCAACCTAGTCGGTCAACCAACATTCTTAGAACGACTAACGACAAACAGTAACTCCTGAGAAATTTACAAAGCCAACTAGTCGGTTCAAGAAGGCTTCCCGACCGACTGGATCGTCATCTAGTCGGTCGGTGCCCCTTCTTACACCGGCTAATGAGCACAGAAAGTTCCGAAATGGAGCGCGAAGCTCCGGGATCGATTCCTAAGCCCCTTAGGCTTGATCTAACAACAAGATATGACCGATATGAAGCCCGTCACGAATGACTCACTCCAAAATCGACGATCAACGGAAGAAGCTAGGAAAACGCGACGAAACGATCGAAATGAAAGCTACGGAGACGGAAACCACGCATAAGGAGAAAATCCACCAAAACATATAATATAATATAATAAATCCGGATACATGAAACCAGTCGTTACATCCTCCCCAACTTAAGAAAAATTCCGTCCTCGGAATTTCCCAACACTCACGTGTCCGGGAACAAAAGTGGGAAACGCTCTCGCATCTCATCCTCGTTCTCCCAAATAGACTCTCCAGGCGAGCCGTGTCGCCACATCACCCTCATAAGATTGACAACCTTGTTCCGAAGTGACTTCTAACACCTGTCCAGAATCTGCACTGGCTGCTGGTCATACGTCATATCGGGGCGAACGGTAATCTCCGAGAAATCCACAACATGAGATGGATCGCTAATGTATCGACGAAGCTGCGACACATGGAAAACATTGTGAACACCCTCCAAAGACGGCGGCAAGGCTAAGCGGTAGGCTACCTCGCCAACTTTCTCCAGAATGTCAAACGGTCCAATGTATCGTGAGCTCAACTTCCCTCGCTTCCCAAAACGAATCACTCCATGATTCGGGGAAATTCTCAGAAACACATGGTCTCCCGGCTGAAACTGCAAAGGACGACGTTTAGCATCCACCCAATGCTTAAAACGGTCCTGAGCAATCCTCAACCTCTCCCGAATGTGTCTGACGACCTCCACAGCCTCCACAATCATCTCAGGCCCCAACAGCTCCCGATCGCCAACGTCATCCCAACTCAATGGCGATCGACATTTCCTCCCATACAATGCGGCGAAAGGCGCCATGCTAATACTCGCCTGGAAGCTGTTGTTGTTGGAAAACTCCACCAGATGTAGATGGTCCTCCCACGAACCCTTGAAATCCAACATGCACGCCCTTAGCATGTCCTCCAAAATCTGAATCGTCCTCTTGGACTGGCCATCCGTCTGCGGATGGTACGCCGTGCTGAAACTCAGACGCGTACCCAAACTCTTCTGCAAACTCTGCCAGAACTGAGATGTGAATCTCGTGTCTCTGTCCGACACGATACTCACGGGGACTCCGTGAAGTCGCACGACCTCCTGCACGATTCACGTTACATCACTATCCAAACTAGGAAAAGGAAATGAAAACGGAGAGTAAAAGAATTTTACCTCCATATATCTCCTCGCTAGCGCCTCAGTGGACTGTCCCACTCGGAACGGAATAAAGTGCGCGGATTTGGTCAATCGATCTACGATCACCCAAATCGCGTCATTCTGCTTCGGACTCCGAGGTAGTCCAGTCACGAAATCCATAGTGATGTGTTGCCACTTCCACTCCGGAATCGGAAGCGGTTGTAGCAACCTGGCCGCACGCTGATGCTTCGCCTTCACTTGTTGGCAAACCAAACACTTGGCTACACTCCGAGCCACACTCCTCTTCATGCCATGCCACCAATAATTCAGACGAGGATCTTGGTACATCTTGGTCCCACCAGGATGCACAGAATACGGCGAACTGTGTGCCTCCACCATCAACTCCTCTCTAATATCCCCAGCTGGCACACACAACCTGGCTCCAAACCTCAGCGAGCCATCCTCATGAATCAAAAAGTCAGTCCGCAGACCGGCTTCCACCTGCTCCCGAATCTTTACCAACTTTGGATCTCCAACCTGGCCAACCTTGATCCGATCCACAATCGTCGACTGTATCTGCATACACATCAACGAAGAAGCCTCCCCAGTAAGAACAATCTCCACACCAGACTCGCAGAAATCCTGCTGCAATCTTCACTGCGAGGTCAAAATCATCACCGCTGGAAGCCTACTCAGCGCATCCGAAACCACATTCACCTTGCCAGGGTGATACTGCAGATCAATCTCATAATCTGCCATGAGCTCCAACCATCGACGTTGTCGCATGTTGAGCTCCTTCTGAGTAAAAATATACTTCAAGCTTTTGTGATCGATGAAAATCTTCACTTTCTCACTCAGCAAAAAGTGCCTCCAAATCTTAAGAGCAAACACAACGGCAGCCAACTCCAAATCATGCGTCGGGTAATTCTTCTCATGAACCTTGAGCTGACGAGAAGCATAAGCCACAACATGCACGTGCTGGTGCAAAACACAACCGAGACCTTTGCCAGAAGCATCGCAAAAGATCTCGAATCCTCCACTACGGTCAGGCACAACAAGGACAGGGGCAGACGTCAAACGCCCTCTCAGAACACCAAAAGCATTCTCACAATCACCAGACCAAACAAAAGGTACATCCTTCCGCGTCAACCTGGTCATCGGCTCAGCAATACGGGAAAAGTCCTTAATGAAACGCCGATAGTAACCAGCAAGTCCAAGGAAACTCCGGATCTCAGACGCTGACGACGGAACAGGCCACTCCCTGATGGCCCTAATCTTCTCGAGATCCACTGAGATACCATCTCCAGTCACCACATGCCCCAGAAAAGCAACTCTATCCAGTCAAAACTCGCACTTTGAAAACTTAGCATACAAACGATGCTTCCTCAAAATCTCCAATACCGTCCTCAAGTGCAAGGCATGCTCCTCCTCCGACCTCGAATAAATCAGAATGTCGTCAATGAAGATAACGACAAACTTTTCCAGAAAGTCATAGAAAATCAGGTTCATCAGATTCATGAAAACTGCGGGTGCATTAGTTACACCGAAAGGCATAACCACAAACTCATAATGTCCATACTTCGTCCTGAATGCTGTCTTCGGAACATCATCCTTCTTCACCTTCAACTGATGGTAACCACTCCTCAAATCCAATTTAGAAAACACCCTCGAACCTCCAAGCTGATCAAAAATATCATCGATGCGAGGTAACGGGTATTTATTCTTGATGGTCACCGCATTCAACTCCCGATAGTCCACGCACATGCGACGCGAACCATCCTTCTTCTTCACCAGCAGCACCGGTGCTCCCCACGGAGACACACTAGGATTGGTATAACCCTTCTGCAAAAGCTCATCCAGCTGCTTCCGCAATTCCTCCAACTCAGCGGGCGCCATACGATAAGGCGCCTTCGAAATCGGCTGCGCTCCTGGAATAAGATCAATAGAAAATTCTAAAGCTCGATCAGGTGGCAAACCGGACATCTCCTCGGGGAAGACGTCATCAAAATCCCGCACCACAGCTGGCCTTTACAACTCCATCTGCATAGCCACAACCTCCACCGGCCTGGCCCGAAATCTGACAGGACCAAGTGAGCTGCTACCACGGCTGAACTCAAATACTGGATGTCCGGGAATCTCGAACACCACCTTCTTCCTCCGACAGTCGATCGTAGCATAAAAGCTCGCAAGCCAATCCATCCCAAGGACCGCATCATAGTTGATGATGTCATAGACAATGAAATCAGCGTAAAGTTCATGACCACAGACCACCAACGAGCAAGAATTGCAACCAAGATGCACCGAGACCACGCCATTCCCTGTAACGATATTCCAACTCTTGGGAAGAGGGGACGTCGACAAGGAATACTTCTCCACAAAGCTCCGAGAAATAATGCACATCGATGCACCAGAGTCAAAGAGGACTCGTGCAGGAAATGTGCAAACCAAAACCACACCTAGCAAATAGTCTAACAATCAAATCCTATTCTAGCAACCAATCATGTTCAAGTAAACCACACAACCTAACAATCAAAACCAGCTAGGAAAGTAACAGCTAGATTGAGGATTACCTGCGATAACCTCATCCACAGCCCCGTTCTCCACAGCGGTCATCAGAAAAGCCTGCTGAAAAGCCTGCCTATGTGGAACAAGAGCTGCTCCACGTCCAGCAAGAACAGACGCTCGCTGCTGCAACGGCTGTGCTGCAACAGGTGCCCTCCGCAGCTGATTCGCATGCTGACAATCCTTCGCGACATGAGAAGCATCCCCACAAACTAAACACTGGCCCAGAAACTTCCTACACTGATCCTTGATGTGGCCAGGCTTGCCGCAGAAATGGCAAGTCTTCAGAACAGGCCCTCCTGGCCTCTTGAACTGAGCTGGCTGATTAGGCTTGAAACCAGGCCTAACCACCGCCCTGGCCTGCTCCATAGGCCTCTTCCCAGCACCGGAAACATGTCCTCTCCTCTGACTCAGGTTCAGCTCCTGCCTCCTCACAGCAACCAGAACCTTCTGATAAGAGTCCAGATCGGAGGAAGACACGAAACTCTGAAGCTCCAAAGCAAGTCCCTGCAGGAACCTCTGAGCCCTCTCATCAGCATCCTGCACCATCTTCGGTGCGAACCGACTCAGCCTAGTGAACTCTTGGTGGTACAGGTCCACCGTCAAGCTCCCTTTCTTCAGATCAATGAAGCGCTGCAGCATCTCCTTCCTAGCAGCCTTCGGAAAGAACTCATCATCAAACCTGGACTTAAAGGTAGCCCAAGCTATCGGCTCCACCAGCATCTTCTCTTCCGCATCCCACCAGTTCCGAGCATTATCCTTGAGTTGCCGCTTCGCCAAATCAACCCTTCCAGCCGGGGTGATCTTGGCCATCTTCAAGTTATCCTCAATGTTTCAAATCCACTCATCGGCAGCTAGAGGACCCTCAGACCCATCAAAATATGCGGGACCCAGCTCCCGAAATTGCTTCGCTCCAGGCTCGGAGCGAGGGGCCTCCGGAGTCGCCCGAGGAGCTCGACCAGCCGGAGCATTCTGGACTTGCAGGAGAACGCCTTGCTGCACCTGCATCATCTGAAGCATCATCCGCATCATCTCCCCATTGGTGGGTTCCCGCTCAGGCTCCTCGTCATGAGGGGACGCACCACTACCTCCACCACGGGTGATTCGTCTTCCTGCCATCTAGTGACACAGAAAACGAAACAATTAGACTCATAGCTTATGACTCAGACGTCGAACTTAGTTTATTGGACATTCTAATATTATTATCGTCATTCCGATAATCGCAGTTACAGAAGAGAGACCTGCATGGGCCACCAACAAAACCTGTCACGCCCCGCTTCCCTAAAATGGAGGCGAGACGTAAGAAGGTCCGCACGAGAGTGGAGCTGTGAAGCCCCAAACCCGATAAGCGTCAATAAAACATAAGCAGGTCCCTGTAACCACAAACGGAACAACAATAATAACACAAGGAGAGACAGAAATAAAATCTCATATCTCATAATTTGTCCAACATGAAAATTAAGTTCAACATCTAGAAAAGCCACCAGGCTAAAAGAAAGAGTCTAAGGCCCAGAACAAGGCCAACGAAAGGAACAACGTAACAAAGTATGGGTGCCACGCACCGACAACAAAATATCAGTCTAAAACAAAAGAGAAAAGCTCAACGAAGACACTAGGACTGGTCCCCAGTGTCCACGTACTCCTCGCCCAACACAAGCTCGGGCTCGGCGTCAGTAAACACCTCGTCCTCAACAATGTACTCAGGCTCAGGGTCTAACATGTGTCACCCAAAAGAGTAAAGGGGCACATGTCAGCAAGTTTAAAAGACTTGGGCAAGGAAACTGAAAGTAAGGCAACTAGCAACCTAGCAGTTATAGTATGCATGACATGGCAGTTATAACATGAGTGCACAAGCAAGACATGGTGAAACAATAAGTACAAGAGAACAATTATCGGGACAAGTCAAGAGTAGCCAAGCTACTAACAATCTCAATCATTTCACTAGTCACGTTCAAGTTGTTTGTAGATGTTTACGCCTTACACCTGAACGGTTTGGCATTCACGCTGATTGGCCGCTTAACACTACCCCAGAACCCAGAGTTTACGCATTACCACTGCAGTTGCTGATCGGGCAGACTCCCAGTTGATTGACCGCTTAACTCTTACCCCCAATACCCACATGTAAACGAGCCAGGGTCCCTGCACACGAGCTCAGTAAATGAGCCAGGGTTGTCCCGCACAGGAGCTCGCATTCTAGTTCACGACTCATAAGCATTTGGCGTAGGGGTGCACCTAGCCGGAAACAAGTAGTTCGGGCATTGGCTATCAACCAACACATGGCCCGCTTCTGGAACACGAGCCAGGAAACACAAGTATTGTAGCGAAGCTACGCAATCACGGAAACACCTAAAGAATGCAATGACATGACAATTAATTTGCGTACCGTTAATGGAAATTAAACATGACATGGTAATTGTGCAACATGATAAATGTTGGTTCTAGCTTCGTTGTCAAGCTAGTCCCTAAATTTGCGCCTAGGCGAATGTCATTTCGTTGCCTAGCCTCTTTTACGCCTACAACAAGCAAATGGCCGAAGACATGGCCCAAAACCCTAAGTGGCAAGTTTCACTTGCCTAGCACCGAGGATGACGATCAACACGAGGGTTCGTCCCACGGATGCTAATCTACGGGGAAGTCGCTGTTATGGAGAACAATCATCAAAACAACATTCATTTCATTAGGGTTTCACAAAAACACAACGGTTATGAAAACGTTAAGAGATCGATTATTACCGTATCGAAAGAGGAAGAATGATACCGAGCAAGCACGGCCACGGAAGAAACGCTCCGGGGAACCTAGGGTTCAGATCTGGAATAGATGGGGAAAATCTGGAGAAATTGGGTTTTGGGGGATTTGGGGGATTTGATGAAGGTTTGAGGAAGATGAGAGGTAGAATGTGTTAAGTGAGGGTTTGGATGATGGATTTTGGGCTTGGGATGAAGGAATAAGGGTTTGAGGTAGTAGGGGGCTCAATGGGGGAGAAATTGGGTTTAGAGTTAAAGAAGATGAAGAAGAAAACGTTTGGGAGGGGTTTAAATAGGAAGGGCTGGCGGCTGCCCAGAAATTAGGGTTTCGACACTGATTAGTCGGTCAGAGAACAACCACTGACCGACTAGTTTGGGAACTAGTCGGTCGGTTGACCAACGCAGACCGACTAAGTCCAAACAGTAACTCATGTACAAAAATAGGATTTAGATTTAGTCGGTCAAGGAACAACTACTGACCGACTAGTTTGGCATCTAGTCGGTCGATGAACGTTCTTAGACCGACTAAAAGTGAACAGTAACTGGTACCAAAAATAGTTAATGAGTTAGTCGGTTAAAGAAGCATTGCTGACCAACTAGTTTGCAACCTAGTCGGTCAACCAACATTCTTAGACCGACTAACGACAAACAGTAACTCCTGAGAAATTTACAAAGCCAACTAGTCGGTTCAAGAAGGCTTCCCGACCGACTGGATCGTCATCTAGTCGGTCGGTGCCCCTTCTTACACCGGCTAATGAGCACAGAAAGTTCCGAAATGGAGCGCGAAGCTCCGGGATCGATTCCTAAGACTCCTAGGCTTGATCTAACAACAAGATATGACCGATATGAAGCCCATCACGAATGACTCACTCCAAAATCGACGATCAACGGAAGAAGCTAGGAAAACGCGACGAAACGATCGAAATGAAAGCTACGGAGACGGAAACCACACATAAGGAGAAAATCCACCAAAACATATAATATAATATAATAAATCCGGATACATGAAACCAGTCGTTACATACGCCCTCGGGGCGCTCGACAAGCCCCCTCATTCAGCCAGATTAACCGCCCCTCTGAATCCGCGATCCCATGGTGACCATTAACAGTCCCATTAACGGGCCACCCCTCCACGACGCATGAGTGGGAGGAGGCGGAGGCGGATTGTGGGGACGTGAGAGGAGGCTGGACGTGGGGCAATTAGGAAAGACCCTATAAGGGGAAGGCCAGGACGACGGGCAGGGGGGATCAAGACTCTGGTAATCTACAGAGAGGTACTCCATCAATGACCTAGGCTTTTCGTGACACCATTTCCTCCCTTCCCCCAAACTCGTGCCGCCTGGGTTGACGTTCCGGCTTCCTAACAAGCCGGATCTCCCCTGCCGAGTATCCTTTCAGACCTTGATCTGACTTAGGCATCGGAGGGGATTTGGCCGGAACCTAGGTTCGGCCTCCCTGACGAGTTTCCTCATCTGTCTAGGAAGAAGACATTCGATACGTTGAGGCTACCCCTCAGCGTTGGTCGGTAACCCCCATCGCAGTCGCCACGTGGACGACTGCTCAGGAACCAACACACACACAAGGCACCGAGGCTACCCCTCGTCGCGGATCCGACCGAGGCCGAGCGCGACTCAGCCGAGGCCGAGCGTCACTTACCGAGCCGAGGCTTCCCCTCAGCTCTCTCACGACGAGAACAAGTGGGCTCGGCAATCCCAAGGGACCTCCAAGTCGGCCCCTTGACCACGTTGACCACATAGCCAACGGTCAACGAACTGTGGTGAGAAAACACCCGTAAACATCTGGCGCCGTCTGTGGGAACGTACAACACCCATGAAAAACAACCACACCTACGATGACACGGCTTCGCCCCACGCGGCAGAGAAGAGGAGCGGCCTCGGTGGTGGGCACTGACCAACGTCATGGCAAGCGGAGCAAGCGTGTGCCTCTAGGGCACACGAGCCAGGCGGCGAGCTTGGATCGTGCAGATGACTGTGTGGAGGATAGGATGGAGAGAACTCGGGAAAGGCCGGGATCGAGCGAAGCGCTGGTGGTATCCCTGATCGTTGATACCTCCATGGTGCGGTGGCTGCTAGTCGACACCGGCAGCTCGTGCGACATCCTCTTCACATCGACTTTGGAGAGGATGGGGCTGCGTGGCAAAGACTTGGAGCCATGCACGGGGCCCGTGGTGGCTTTCACGGGACATTCCGCACCTATCATCGGGGCGATCCATCTCCCGGTCACGCTTGGGGAAGCACCCGATTCGGTGACGCAGATGGTGGAATTCATTGTGCTGAGGGTCAGCTCGGCGTACAATGGGATTATCGGCCTCCCCCTCCTCAACGCTATCAATGCAGTGGTCTCGACACTCCACCGGACGATCAGGTTCCAAACCCCAAAGGGGGTCGGGCAAATCAACGGCGACACGAAAGGAGAGAAGATCTGCTACCACATGACAGATGAAAAGGTCGTCAGAGGGCCTGGCGATCCAATGGCTTCACTCGACCTGAGGCATGGACCGAGACCCACCCCAGCGGAAGAACCAGAGCAGATCCCCGTCACGAACGTCGAGGGGAGATTCGTCTCCATTGGGTCAAGGCTGGATCCTGACTCGAAGCGTAAGCTGGTCGAATGCCTGGAGGCTAACCTGGACGTCTTCACGTGGTCGACTGAGGACATGCCAGGCGTTGATCCCCGGGTGATCGTTCACCGATTGAAAACCGATCCCAACTTCAGACCCGTCCGGTAGAAGAAGCGGAACCTAGGCGGCGAAAAGATGAAGGCAGCCTCTGATGAAGTAGAACGACTACTCGGCACCGGTTTCATCCGAGAAGTCTGGTATCCCAAATGGCTGTCCAACGTGGTAATGTTCAAAAAACCCAACAGGAAGTGGCGACTGTGTGTGGATTTCAGCGACCTCAACAAAGCTTGTCCCAAGGACAGCTATCCACTCCCGCGGATTGACCACCTTGTGGACAGCGCCTCGGGATACGAGATGCTCAGCTTCATGGACGCCTACTCTGGGTACAACCAGGTCCAGATGGATCCTAATGATGAAGAGATGACGTCTTTCACGACGGACCGAGGGACCTTCTGCTACAGGAAAATGCCCTTTGGGTTGAAGAACGCGGGGGCAACCTACCAAAGAATGGTCAACAAGGTGTTTGACTCCCAAATAGGGAGAAACCTGGAGGTCTACGTCGACGATATGCTGGTGAAATCAAAGGATCCTGCTGACCATATCGCCGACCTAAGGGAAACCTTCGAACGGTTACGAAGGTACAATATTCGCCTCAATCCCGTGAAATGCACGTTTGGGGTGAGATCCGACAAGTTCCTGGGATTCATCACCAATCGCGGGATCGAGGCCAACCCCGACAAAATTGAGGCACTGATCAACATGCGGGAGCCGACAACCATCAAGGAGCTGCAGAGGTTGAATGGCCGCATCGCCGCCCTTGGGCGATTTCTGTCCCGGTCGGTGGAGAGATCTCTCCCGTTCTTCAAAACTCTGAGGAAGGCCATCGCCGCGCCAGCCGACGAGAGGAAGACGATACCATGGGACGAGGACTGCTCCCGAGCATTCGTCGATCTCAAAGAATACCTCCGCAGCCCACCACTCCTCTCCAAGCCACGAGAGGGGGAGTCGTTAAGTCTCTACTTGGCCTGCACGATGGAGGTGGTGAGCTCGGTGCTGATCCGGGAGGACGACGGGGTGCAGAGGCCAGTATACTACACCAGTCGTGTCTTGAAAGACGCTGAGGGGCGGTACACACCAATGGAGAAGTTAGCGTACGCCCTCGTCCTCTCAGCCAGGCGGCTCCGACCCTACTTCCAGGCTCACACGATACTGGTCCTAACCGATTCCCAATTGGAACAGAACCTCAAGAGGTTTGACCGCATGGGAAGGATGCTGAACTGGAGGGTCGAGTTGAGCAAATTCGACCTGCGATTCAAGCCATGCACGGCCATCAAAGGGCAGGCCCTAGCTGATTTCATCGCTGAATGTACCATAGAAGAAAGGACCCTCACGCCGGGAGACATCACGTTAACGGTAACAAACCAACCTTTGTACTTACTTATGACTGACATCAACTCGGCTGGCCACTCAGGTGACCAGGACACATGGATCATTCACGTGGACGGCTCGGCGACCCGGGCGGGGAGCGAGGCCGGGATCACAATTCGATCTCCTGAGGGGAACGTCGTTGAGTACGTGCTTTGGTTTGAATTCCCGGCCACCAACAACGTGGCCGAGTATGAGGCCGCGATAAACGGCTTGAGGCTAGCCCGAGAACTCGGGGCTGAGTACGTGCGGCTCCTTAGCGACTCGAAGCTCATCATCAACCAGCTGCAAGGGAGCTACGAGGCGCACGAAGAGACGATGCAGGACTACCTGGCCACGGCCAAAACCGAGATGTCCAAATTCAAAAGGGCCGAGACCCTTCACCTTCCGCAGTCGGAGAATGCCCGAGCGGACGCTCTATCCAAGCTTGCTTCCTCCTCGCCCAGGGAGTTGGGCCACACCGTCTATATAGAAAACCTCAGGAGCCCCAGCATGAAAGAGAAGGAGGTGATGGCGATTGACGGAGACCCCACCTGGATGGACCCCATCATCCGATACCTCACCCAAGGGGAAACACCGACCGATGCGGAAGAACGCCGAACCCTGGAGAGGAAGGCACTCCGGTACGTGATGCATGAAGGGGCCCTCTACAGAAGACGGTGGACAAAGACAGACGTCTTCCCCTATCTTAAGTGCCTCGGCCCTCAGGAAGCTGACTACGTCCTCAGGGAAGTGTACGAGGGGACCTGCGGGAACCACCATGGAGACACAACAATCGCCCAGAAGATCTTGAGGCAAGGATACTACTGGCCGACCCTGATACGCGATGCGACAGAGTACGTCCAGAGGTGCCAAGAATGCCAAAGGTTTGCCAGCACTGGGACCATTCCCCCCTTCAGAGCTCGTCCCAATCATCAGCCCAATACCTTTTGCGAAATGGGGGCTCGATATCCTGGGACCGTTCACAGCGGGCCGAGGGCAAAGGAAATACCTGATCGTGGCCATGGACTACTTCACCAAATGGATCGAAGCCGAACCTCTAGCCTCGATCACCTGGAAGAAGGCAAAGAGCTTCGTATGGAACTCCATCATCTCCAGATTCGGGATCCCACGCGCCATCGTCACCGACAACGGAAAACAATTCGACTCAGCTGGGTTTAAGGACTTCTGCGCCGAATGGAAGATCAAGTTACTCTTCACCTCGGTGGCACACCCCCAGACCAACGGGATGGCCGAGGCCGCCAATAAATGCATCATAGAACCCCTTCGCAAGAAAGTAGAAGGCGCCGAAGGGAAGTGGCCAGAAGAGCTTCCCGGGATACTCTGGTCTTACCGCACGACCCACAAACAAGCCACGGGTGAAACCCCCTTCATGCTCACCTATGGCACCGAAGCGGTGGTCCCAGTCGAGGTCGGCGAGGAGTCCCTCCGCATCCGACATTTCGATGAAGAACGAAACGTCGAGGGTTTGGAGCTCGGCCTGGAGCTCCTGGGTGAACGACGAGAACAAGCCTTGGCCACCATCATCCGCCAGAAGCAAAAAGTGGCGCGCTACTATAATTCCCGCGTCAAGGGGCGGAGTTTTCGTCAAGGGGATTTAGTCCTTAGAAAGGCGGTCTTTAGTCCAGAGGTCACGCGCAAAGGAAAACTGGCAGCTAAGTGGGAAGGTCCCTACCGGGTGATCGAAGTTCTAGGACCCGCCACCTATCGGCTAGCGAACTCGGAGGGAAAGACCCTCACCCATTACTGGAACACCGAACATTTGCGCAAATATTACCAATAAAGCCTACAAGATCGCCCACGAATGTAACTCTTTTTCCCCTTGCTCAATATATTGGTTTGATCCTGCTTTCTACTTATAGCATGTCCGTAAAAGCCTCGTGAAGGCAAGGGATGACCCCCAAACAGGCTGGTCCCTCCTCCACGATTCGCCTGGTCGGAAACCTCCCCGAGGCCGAACCTCGGAGTGGGCTGACCACAAGGCGAGGGTAGCCTTCCCAGCAAACGAAACGAATCAAACCGGCCGTAAGGCTGGGGGCAACTCCCCCGGCGGACCGGCAAACCGACCGACCATAAGGCCAGGGGCGGCTCCCCGGGCGGGTCGGTCAAAGGGACGACTTCAGAGGTCGACCTCATCGGCTAGTCGCAGGACATGGGGTCGCTCCCCAGGCCCACTAGCCAACCAAGCCGGGGGCAACTCCCCCGATACGGCTGCACGATGACCGAGCCGAGGGCAAATCCCTCGGCCCGTCGGCACGCCAACCAAGCCGGGGGCAACTCCCCCAATGCGGCTGCACGATGACCGAGCCGAGGGCAAATCCCTCGGCCCGTCGGCACGCCAACCAAGCCGTGGTCAACTCCCCCGATACGACTGCACGATGACCGAGCCGAGGGCAAATCCCTCGGCCCGTCAGCACGCCAACCAAGCCGGAGGCAACTCCCCCGATACGGCTGCACGATGACCGAGCCGAGGGCAAATCCCACGGCCCGTCGGCATGCCAACCAAGCGAAGGTATAACACACCCGACAGGAGAGCCGACTCTTCTGCGTCAGAACTCAAAAGAAGGCCCCACCCCAATGGGGGAGGTCAGCAATAGCAAGCAAGGAAAAGACACATTACTTTTGTAAGATACGAGGGGCTACATCAAAAGCCCTGGTCCTGAAAAACTTAAGGACCAGGCCACGGATCTAAGCACTCCCTCACTCGTCCCCTTGGGGGACCCCTTCCAGACCGTCAGCAGGAGAAGCACCGGACCACTCCGGGATCTCTTCCTCCTCATCGGAGTACGCTTGAAGTTCCTCGAAGTTGATCTCCGCTAGCGGGAACCTCTTTCGAATCTCGACTTGGCAGCGGGCGAATCCCTTCTCGAATGCCGTGGACATGGCCTTAGAGGAGAAGGAAAGGGCGTATTCCCTCACGACATCCTGGGCAACCTTGTCAAGGTCCACATCTCCTAGTTCGCGAATCCGACCCTCGAGAGCGGCCACCTGCTGTTGGTGGTTAGATCGGATCATTTTGATCTATTTCGATCTCGCGTTAAGCTGGGATAGGTAGGCCCTCTCCCTCTCTTCCGCCGCCTCCAGCAGGGCATTAAGTTCCTGGACATCGGCCGTGATGAAAGGGGCTGGATCGGCACCTACCCCAGCTGCCACGCCAGAGGCCGCGGTGAGCACGGCGACTTGCTCCTCGGCCTTGGACTTCTCGACCAGAGCTAAGGCTTTTTCCTTGTCCGACTTCTCCAGGGCGGAGGAGAGCTCGGCCACACGAGACTCCAAGGACTTCACGAGCATCTTGGACAAGTGATCGGCCTCCTCCTCACCTTCTCGGGCCCCGGGAACTGGTGCCACGCCCGCCTTAGCCTTGGAGAAAGCCACAAATTGGCGCCTCATCGAAAGCCCAACAGAGGACAGCTGCACAAGAGAGGCGGGGGTAAGCTGAGGATAGCAGCGGTAGACTGGGTTAGGAAAGAAACCCCACATGTTGGCCGGCCTGTACCACGAAAGCGGCCAGACGGTCTCCACAGACCTCGTCCAAAGCGGCTCGGTCCAAGGAAAGGCTGCAGTTCTCGGCCACCCGTGCCGCCACGCTGCAGCCAGAAAAGACCGACTCACCCACTCCTACGGGGAAGCGAGGACGGAGGAGATCCTCCTCCCCTGGAGGTAAATCCGTAGGGGCGGAGCGGAACGCACCTAGGTACCGCTAGTACATATCAGGGAGAGGGCCTGGCTGCGGAGATGAGGGTGCAGCCCATGGCCAAACCGCCTCGACCGAGGGTGACAGATCCCGGCCCGGGGGCGATGAAGCACTAACCTCCCCAATGAGGGTGCAGGCCTTCTTAGGGACGCCATGCTGGGAGGAGGAGGGGACCTTCCTCTTCGACTTCTCGACACCAACCGTCGAGCGGTCAACACGTTGTTTCTTCCGGACCGCCAATACATGATCCCCTCTCCGAGAGACGGGGTCCGGAATCCCAACTTGGGGAGGAAGGGCCGAAGAACTGGGGGGAAACCCACCTGCGCAGTGAAAAGTCGTCATCAACCAACCCTACTAGCCGCAGAACAAGTAGCCACGGAGCATTATCTCCGGAGCGAGGGAGGGCGGCAAAGCTCACCGGCGGGCCACGTGGTCTTCCGCAGATTAAGGTCAAAAAAGAGAACGGCGACTTTCCGATCGCCCGGCGGGATCGCCAACAGAGCCTCCACGGTCTCGAGTTCAGCCGTAGTCGGGTCACCCAGCTCCAATGCCAGCATCACGTTGGCGCTCCAGTAAGTTGGGAAATCCATATCCGACGGGCTGACAATGAAGAGATACACCCCTTTCAGAGCTTGACGGAGCTCGACAGCCCCAATATCAGGCTCCTCGAGGGCCGAGCGCTAATGTAAATCCAGGCCCCCGACTGATGGCGGCTCAGACGATAAAATTGGGAGAAGAGTCGGAGGGAAGGGACCACCCCCCTCTGAAGGCAGAGCACGGCGAACCCGATGACGAGCCCGATCGCGTTGGGGCAGAACTGGCATAGGGCCGCACGATGGGCGCGCAGAGACTCAACGATGAAAGGATGAAGGGGGAACCGAAGCCCAAATCAAAAGCACACCTCGTAAACCCCAACCGCCTTCGGACCCGGATGGCAGATTCGCTCGTTAGGCTCAGGGGCCCGGATGGAGTATGGGGGTAGAAGGTAGCGGACGTGCAAATCTCCGGCGGAGGTGGCACAGAAGGAAGAAGGACATCCCAGAACCTCTGGAGGCACCCCCGAGGGATCACCATCCTGACTACCAACCGCCAAGCCGGGGCTATCGGACGAGTCGAGGCGGACTGCGTCCTCTGGACGACCCGAGCCGGGGGCAGAAGATGACGACATGACGAGGACCTGGAGCGGGATTAGAGAGAGGAGATGCTAAAGGAAAATCTGGACACGTTCGGCCAATTGGTGTCGGTGCTCTTTTCCGGATGCCCTTTGTATGCTCCTGCGCACGGTGGAGATGAACGCAAGGGGCATGTGGCGACATCTAGACGGCGGCGACGCTTCGAAAACTGCTCCAACAGAAGTTCAAACGGAGCGGTGATAATGAAGTTCACTTAATGACGGAGCCTGGACTGACGCACCCATCAGATCATGAAAGAGTCACCTCACTCGAACCGAACCGACGGAAGCTGAACGGCCCGGGCGATGTGGGCAATTGTTACGACTAATCTGGGCCGGCCCAAGTTACAGCGGCCCATGGCCCAGCCTCAAAGAAGATGCCCAATAGAGAAGACGGGCCCGCCCGGAAGGGCCTACAGACGGGGAGAAGGCCCAGACACTACGCCCTCGGGGGCGCTCGACAAGCCCCCTCATTCGGCCAGATTAACCGTCCCTCTGAATCCACGATCCCATGATGACCATTAACGGACCCATTAACGGGCCACCCCTCCACGACGCACGAGTGGGAGGAGGCGGAGGCGGATCGTGGGGACGTGAGAGGAGGCAGGACGTGGGGCAATCACGAAAGACCCTATAAGGGGAAGGCTAGGACGACGGGCAGGGGGGGATCAAGACTCAGGTAATCTACAGAGAGGTACTCCATCAACGACCTAGGCTTTTCGTGACACCATTTCCTCCCTTCCCCCAAACTCGTGCCGCCTGGGTTGACGTTCCGGCTTCCTAACAAGCCGAATCTCCCCTGCCGAGTATCATTTCAGGCCTTGATCTGACTTAGGCATCGGAGGGGATTTGGCCGAAACCTAGGTCCGGCCTCCCTGACGAGTTTCCTCATCTGTCCAGGAAGAAGACATTCGAGACGCCGAGGCTACCCCTCAGCGTCGGTCGGCAACCCACATCGCAGTCGCCAGGTGGACAACTACTCAGGAACCAACACACACACAAGACGTCGAGGCTACCCCTCGTCGCGGATCCGACCGAGGCCGAGCGCGACTCAGCCGAGGCCGAGCATCACTTACCGAGCCGAGGCTTCCCCTCAGCTCTCTCACGACGAGAACAAGTGGGCTCGGCAATCCTAAAGGACCCCCAAGTCGGACCCTTGACAACGTTGACCACATAGCCAATGGTCAACGAACTGTGGTGAGAAAACACCCGTAAACACCCTCTTTCCTATTTCACGATCCAATCACCAACCCGATTGCGTAGCTTTCAAACAAGGACCCTCAAATTGGTACTCATTGACCGCCTCCCTGTGTTCGACCCGTATCTACACACGCCCCGTGCGCTGCGGTAAATTATTATTAGCGTCCGCGCAAGCGGACAACACCTAACATACATGACATTGTAAAAATGAGATAAGAATAAATGAGTTGAACATACGAAATATGATTTGTATCCAGTTTGACCTTAAAGTTAATTTAAGTGCGTGTCCACTTTTTGATGCGAAGCAGTCTATAAAAAGTAGAGGAATTAGGCTTAGATGCTTAATGTTTCAATAAGGCTTTTGGCATTCACAATCAGCAAAGTTGCAAGTAATTGCAATCATCATGGAACTAAGATTGGGGAAGTAGGTAATCTGCAAATTGTAAAATAAATAGAATGAGCTAGTAGTTTTGCAAACTCAATATCACATGCTGTCCACAAAAAGGAATCGTGATTGGCTAAATGGCTACACTTAAATGGCGAATGAATTCTTGATTAGCTAAGTTAGAATCCATGTGTTGTCAAGAAATCTCAACAAATAGTTTATCTCTATCGAAGAATATGTCCATACCTCGTCTTCTTATGAAAGCACTTTAATGCTGAGGTGATTAATGATTCGATTAGGGAAGGCAGGATCAAAAATGATATCAATCAAAATTTAGCAGGTTTATGTACTAAAAAAGACCACTGATACGTCAATAAGAGTAGGAATCTAAATGCATGTATAGTTTTCAGGATGCCTTGCAGCACCCACGTTGATCCAAATTCATATAACTTGTCTAAGTAGTCTATGCTTCCTGATCGACAGGGGAAATAAAACTATGGGGGATTGAAAGTAACGTGCTTGATAAGTGTTGGTTGAATCGGTCTGAATGAAACATTATTCACAAACTGACTATTTTTATGTCTTTTTTTTTTCCCTTTTTGAGTAGGATGAATTGTTTTTGTTGAATTATAGTAGCTCAACATCAATAACTGATCTTGATGGTTATACGACACACAGCCAGTATGGAAACAATAGAGGAGACAACATCGTGACAGCTCACTCATGCAAGCGAGAGTTTGTTGGCATTTGGGTCATATTCAGACTTGGAACTTGGATCCATACCAGATCTGCTGGCCGTCGGTTACGATCTTCGGCTAAAAATCCTGGGCTGATCGTGATCTTAGGGAGATTATCGATTGCTTGAAGGAGAAATCAAGTCAGGGACTTGGAAAGCTTATAAATAGAGTCTCTCCTCCTCCTCCTCGATCGTCTCTTTTTAGTTGTCAATACAACAATCTGAATCTATGTCAAATGTCACAAGACTTGGAGACGTGGTCATGATTGTTTGACGACAACATCGAAGGAAGCGATCATCTACACAGCTAGTTATGATCCTAAGAAATAGGCGCACATGTAAATTGCTTCTGCTATAAAAAAATAAATCAAATCTCTGCATGTATTGACCTATTTGTTGTGTTCCAATATTCATGCCTTATGATAATCAATAATCTTTCGTTCTTATATACGGTAATTACCTAGTGTTAAATTTGATGAAGAAGATGATGACTTGTATTGCTTGGTGCTTATGCTTACAAGAGATTTCTCACATCTATATACTACATACAACATCATTGGGCACAAGAGCCCAAGAGTCACTACCACAAGAACCTAAGGGATATGCCACAAGACCCAAAGAGACATTCACAAGAAACAAAGAGTCACAAACCTATTTCCTGGACACTAATAATTATCTTTAACACCCCTCCTCAAACTCAAGGTGTAACGATGAGTTTGGAGAGGTAGAAGTCCAGCAAGAGAAGATGGTGGCATCAGATGGGGAGGTGCTAAAAGGGGACTGATGAAGTTTCGCATGGGGCGGAGGCCAGCCCGCTGGGGGCCGATGAGGTGCCGCAGTGGGTAGATTCCGCTGGGGGAAGATGATATGCCATTGGGGGCGAGGCCACTGGGGGCCGAGCCCACAAGGGGTCGATGAGGCTGTGTTCCGATGATTTAGGAGGCTGAGCTTCGATAATAGAGTTGAAAAGGGTCTGTACGAAATGAGTGTGGCCATGCTCGAAAGAAGGCAAAGGCGATGCAACCATGAGGTAATTATCTTTAACACCCCTCCTCAAACTCAAGGTGTAACCATGAATTTGGAAAGGTAGAAGTCCAGCAAGAGAAGATGGTGGCATAAGATGAAGAGGTGCTAAAAGGGGATTGATGAAGTTTTGCATGGGGCGGAGGCCAGGCCGCTGGGGGCCGATGACGTGCCGCAGTGGGTAGATTCCGCTGGGGGCCGATGAGGTGCTGCAGTAGGTAAATGCCACTGGGGGCAGATGATATACCATTAGGGGCGAGGCCACTTGCTACTACAGATTTGG